>JAWWEV010000095.1:67487063-67506621 GCA_035583235.1 Hafferia zeledoni
CAGAAATGGAGAAGGAGTAGGGATTTATTGCAATGTTTAATTTTCCACTTTCTGAGACAAAAGAAAGCATGATCAGCACTGGACTTGCCCTAGCACACCCATTAAAGTATGGATGCACACTTTTTATTTGTGGTTTTGCTTTTGTTTGGTTTGGTTTTTTAATCATTTTGATATTGAGATTGGAATAGTAATAAAGACATGAATCCTGAAATGACCACAAATAACATAGAGTCAATGACTCATGAGTTTAATTGCCATAATGAATATAATGTACACTGTCATAAACTTACTTAAAATAGCTACACTAGAAACAAATGTTCCACAAAAATCACAGAATATTCTGAGCTGTAAGGGACCCACAAGTATCATCAAAGTCCAACTCCTGGCCCTGCACAGGAAAGCCCAGAAATCATACCATGTGAGAATCACACCATCTTTGGATTAAGTTAGGTTTCATCAGGAATAACAAATGGAAAATGAAAAAATAAAAAAAAAGGCACCCATACATAGCAGAGGGAAAACAAATTATCCATTACACTTCAGATTCATCAATTTGATTTCAATAATATGCAATGGTGTGCTTAAGATTTGATGTAGTTGCTTAACAACAGACATCAAGAAGCTGGCAGTCCCAAAGGGCTCAGCTGTTCTATAGGCTCTCTATCATCCCTGTATGTCCTGTATGGATATCTTGTGTGCCCAAGCCTGACTCAAACAGGGTCAGAGGCCACTGGAGGTACCTGAGTCAGTCAATGTCTTAGCTAACCACTTCATTATACCAGCATCATTATACCTCTGCTTATGTTCAAACTGGATTCAATGTTTATTGTTGTTCTGGAGAGAAAATCTTCACCCTACATGTAGAATGGTGTGGAGACAGAGTGGTCTTCGGGAAAATATAGGGTTTGTTTTAAGACATATACACAGTTCATAAAGGCTGGGTGGGAGGAAAGCCCCATCAGTGGATTTAGGACAGACCAAAAGGATCTGAATAACAGGATAGGTCAAAGGCTTCAAACTGATAAGCCTAAGGTTAAATATGACAGCAGTTTAAATTCTCAGAAAACCAAACTTCCCATATTCATAGTGCTAGGAAACCAGATTTTTGACAGCTGACCTGTGCAGGACTGGAATTTCAGTCAAATTGTGGAATCGTCTTAGTGTGGTGTCACCATTATTTACCTCCTGACAGCTGTGAAAGCAGTCAATCTTGGATGTTTAAATTTACACCACCATTAGTGCTCTTCTCTTAAGCTTTCAGAAGATGTTTATATGTGTGTTATTCAATATATTTTACATTGTCTTTAAAAATTGGTTGTTTAGAAGTAAGAAAATGATAGGAGACAGGCCTGTGTTTTCTCTATATTGATGTAACTTTTTCAGTCAATGCAACTGTATCAGCATAAAGTTAGTCTACATTCTAAGACTGTACAATCTAATTATGAACAAGACAAATAGGAAAAAAATCAAACAATGGAAAGTACAGCAGATGAGAATAAAAATTATTCAGTTGTGCAGCTGCTTAGATTTGCTAGCTTCACGCCTTAGAGATTCTATTAAGTTTCCAACACAGACTGTCTGGCTGCTTTTTTTGTAGTCTACTAGTGCACTAAATATCCATAGACACAAAATATACCAAAAAAATTCTTCTAAGCCAGAGGGAATAGAACTTTAAATGTGTAAAACTCTGCATCTGTGTATATATGTCACATCAGTTAAAAAGGAAAGTATAGTTCCTTGATTGCCTATACAAGCTCCATTTACTAAACAGCAAAAGTACCAGACATACATTTTTCAGGGAGCATTATATTGGCCAAAGGTCACAAAAACAATTTCAGAGGCAGCCTGCCCACATTAGTTTCATGAGATCTTGATTACAAATTTATAAGAGACATACCCCAGACATTGAGAGATGGTATCAAAGATTACTGTCCTTCCTGCCATCTGCACACTCCACTGGGAACATTAGAAACCCTGTCCATCAACCAAAATAAACAGCTCTTCTCATGAACAGGCCCAAAGAATGCCCTATAAATCATACCTGTCAAAAATGCTAGTAGCATTGCAGAAGACAGAAATCAATCCAAAACTCATTAGTTTGTCTGACAAGTGCTTAATATTATATTGTTTAATGCCAACCTGAACAACTCAGACAGAATGGAACCATGCAAAGTAGTGGCTTGATTTTCTATTACAGAAACTTTTGTAGTGATTATAGCTTACTCTTTCCCTCAGACCTTTTTCCTTTTAATACTCCTTTTCTCTTCACCACCTGCCTTCAGATATTGACTCCAGCAGAGTTTTCTTACTTCTGCAGGGATAGATACATCACTATTGCCTCATTCAATAGCTTGCTAGATTGTACTTCTATATTTTGTAAATGTCTTCTGCTAATCAGGATAAGCAGCTCTGGCTTGGGTTATATGAGGTGATATTTGAAGGGGTTGCCAAGCAGAATGGATACTCTATTCACTTTTTATTAGATTTTACTAAACTTTTAATCTACCATCATGGAAGAAAGTGTGAAATAATTCCAAGATCAAGTGAGATAAAGGCAAAATGCAAGTACTGAAAGTAAATGTTGTAAGTCAAGGTGTTCTGCTCTAAGTTTTGGGCAACAAGACATATTACAGTTCCACATGAAACTCATATGTTGTGAATTTCTGAAAATATTGGAAGAAAGAGTAGTTTTGTTTCAGTGGCTTTATTCAAGTGGTTTAAATGTGACTAGACTGGGTTTTTTTTCACTCAGACATGCTGGTGTGAAATGGCTTGCATCCATGCTACTGGACTCCCTGATTCTTCAAGTAAAAGTGTATACCTCCTACTAATTCTGCAAGGGCTATTTGGAGAGCCCTAAACAGCACTGAGTAAAACTGTGCACAGGATGATTCCAACACTTTTAGCAAAATGAATGGTTAGTTCCAGCATAGAGCTGAATTTACTTATAGTATATTCATACTTAATCTTTCTGTTTCACTTAACAGCCTATGCAGAGCTGTAATGTCCAAGCAAAAAGATGTCCTAATGTAGGAAAGCAAATTTTAGGAAGAAAGACATTATTCTGAAATAGCTTTCAAAGTGACACTAGAACATTCACATGACATAGAACTGGTGGGTTTATGTCTCATTTGCACAAAATATTAACTGAAACTTCAGAAGAATCACAATACTTTCACATCTGGAAGATTTTACAAGCTCAGGTGGTAAGAATTTGACACACTGTTTGTCACACTGATATCAGGTGGCCCTTTGGCTCTGTGAACACTAGAGACAAAGCAGAAATTCAACTCTGAAACAAGAAATATATACAGCCAGTTATACACAAAGCTAACTGCTCTGCAAAGTAGCTTCCTGCATAATTCCATTCAAGACCCAACTTGTATAGAGAATGCTCCAATCAGGCCACAAGACACAAAGCCTGCATTGGTGCAATCCCCCTGGATTTTGGTTGTTATGGATTTTTCTGAAGTCAGGCATTAGATCCAAGTCTGGTACTGTAATTGCTAATTAATTTCTTCTTTTGTTTTAGTATAACTGGTTCAAGATGAATTCAGTGAAACTGGTTGTTATGAGGGCTCAATATCTAAGATGTTTTAAGGAGCTGGGAAGACAGATAAGAAGTATTCTGGAAGAGAACTAGGTTTAAGAATTGAAATATTGAGTTTGGAACTGGGGGGGGAGGTGGGGAAGGAAAAAAAGAAAAAAAGAGATCTGGGTAGATTTGCAAGACATTCAAGTGAAAAGAGCTGAAAGGAGATGAAGATGTAAGGAGGAGATTGGTGGTAGTACTGGACCAAGACAGAGTGAAAAAGCATATTCAATTTTGACTTCACAGATATTGTATCAAACAGCTAAGGACATCCATCAGAATCTGATAGCAGATGCTCAGGAATAATTTACAGCCTGTGCTAGTTTAGAAACAGTAAGTTCCGTAAATATATCCCCTGTCTGCTTTTTACAGAGAAAAAAAGATGAGGAAAAAGCAGAACAATGCAATGGGATTATAAAATTCTGCAGCAGTACAAGTTAAGGAAATGGAAATAGTGGGTGGTTTTTGTGATGGGCCCAGGAGAGCATGGAAACCCTGCTTGATGGGTTGTAGCTTCTGGATCAGTGGGTGATTTTTAGTTTACTATGCTCCTTCTTCTCACATGGCTTATTTTAAGAGGGGGAAAATGGCACCTTCAATTTAATAGTGTCTCTAATAATCCTTACAGTATTTGCAGGTGTAATCCTCTCACTCCTTTGCTCCAGCCTATCATTATTCCTAAGCCAGTCTCTCACCCATATTTTAGCTTTCATTTAGAGGATATTTTCTTCAGGGAATCTGATCACTGGTGTCCCTAATTACTGTTTCCCCAGGCTCCCTTCCACCACCAGTTCCCAGCTTCCAGTGGTTAGCAAGGCAACCAGTCTCCCTACTCTGCCCCTGGTTTTCCTAATCAGAATCATCCCCTTCCACTTCCCCCAATACTCAAGTCTCACCACAAAATCATCACCCACTTCACCTCTGGCTCCTTACCATGAGGTTGAGAATATTATGAACTTACAGTTAACTTGAAGGGAACAGGGAGGGCACAGACATGTAAAGGCACAATTTAGAGGTGGTATCATCTGATGGGTTACAGATGACACAATGCATTTTTTTTTTTCCTCCAGTTGTATCGACTTGGATAACAAACTTTCACTGCATCTTTGAGAAGAACATTGCACTTAAAGGGTGGATTGAAAATTCACATATGGACAGTGATGACAGAACTGAAAGTGTTCAGTCTCAATTTCTGCTTTGTTTATAGCAATATATAATTTTAATAGCAGCAACAACAACAATAAAAGCAATAATAGCACCTCCATACTTGGAGATACTCAGAACTCAAGTGGACAAGGTCCTGTGCAACCTGATTTAATTAAGTCTGCATTTAGTATCAGGCTAGATTGCATAATATCCAGAGGTCCCTTCTGACCTTAATTATTTTATGAATCCATGATTAGTAGCTGTTAATAGCACTGGCCCTGAAAATGAACATTTGAAATATGCACAGGGAATGAGATGATTATTTATATATATTTTTGTCAATCTTGAACTTAAATTATTTACCAATATGATGTTATTTAAATCAAGGGATAATTTATTTTCCCAAGAGAGAGAAGGAAATATAACTTTTCTTTAGAGACATGCTCGAATGTCATGAAAATCAATGGATTTTGAAAATGTGCCTAATGTCAGGCATGTGTTGCATATTTTCCAGATTTGTAGCCCATGGTGGGGTAAGCAATATTAATAACAGAAAGTGGCAGTTTCCAGAGATTATAAAGAGATTACATCTCTCGGTAGTTCACCTTGACAAGTCTTTAACCATTCCTCAGAAAACAAGACCACTATAATGAAAAGTCTTCCCTTGGTGACCCTTGAAATCTTATTAGTAAATGGGATCTTTCCTTCCTCAGGGGTTTTATTAACTAACAGCAGAGGAAAGATTCCTGGAAGGTTCATGGAGGGAGCTGAACTCTAGTGTTGCTACTTGTGTTGTGGGCAACAGGGAAAAAACTGTGCCTGTGGGTTTGAGATCCCTGTTGCACTTCATGCTCCTTCATTTCCAACCAGGTTTAAGAGATGTTCCCCTAATACTGAAAAATATTTCAGCATCCTACTTAGTAATTGAAAGAGAAAATTCACATCTACTATCGTTAAGCAATAATTATTTTGTTTTTCTAGGGAGGATTAGTAAGATGAACACTTCACAGATAAAGTTCTGGGGCTTCAGGCCAAAGTATTTATTGACTTCGAAGGTACTTATCTCTTAGTTCCTCTCATGTAAAAAATATAATGATAGTAATTATGTTAAAAAAACAGATTACTTCTTAAATTATTTAGAAGTGCCCTTCCAGAATTTAACAGGATCATAATTGCTCCAGCAGCTTTTATGACCTGTGGGGAAAAAATTAGCCACAGGGAAAATGAAGATACTAACCTGCTCTTTATATTTAATTTTTGCTTATTTATTTAATTATTTTCAGTATGGCATCTTCATTTGAAATACACCTGGCCTTTGGGGAAATAAACTGAATTCTGAGGATAGGGAAAGATTCAAACCCCTTGAAACTGACCATTATGCTAAAAGTCGCAAAAGAGAGATAGGTCTGATTAGACAGAGTGAATACCTGGATGAAACACAGACAGAGCTAATACTTGTAGCTCAGAATCTCAGTATTCCATAGAAATTCAGACACCTGATTAATAGTGTAAAGTAAATCTAACAAAAGCCATTATGCTCTTTGAGCTTGTTTTCCTAAAGCAAACACTCAAATATCGTGGGAAGCGTAAACCAAAATATAATGATTATATTTTTTATATATCCATAAAAAATAAAAAAGCAATCCATATGGACATGTATAGATAGGTTGAGATCAGAGGATCAAGCAGATAAAAACTTCCTCTAAGGGATTAGAAAGACTATAAATTGCCCTTTCCCCAGGACACCCTTCACATCTACCCCTGGATTTTATGAATTCCACCTATGCTTTTATTAAACATGTTCTAAAAGGAACTTAATCAGATTATCTCAAGTTGATGTAGATACTCAGCCCGAACAAAATTGTTTCAATTTGCTGAACATCATAAATAAATAAATAAAAATGCTGATCCTAAGTGATGTTTGCTGTTCTGATTTGATTTCATTTCTGACCTGAAAAAATCAATTACTTCCACCGCCAAGTTTTATCCCCCCTTCTCCTCTAACTTCATACTTAAGTTAATGGACTGTAGAGTCAGAAGGGACTACTGTGTTAATGTAATCTGACTGCCTGCATAGCACAGACCATGGGAATGTCTTGCAGTAATTCCTTCCTGTAGTAAAATACTTTATAAAACAATTAAAAAATTTTTTTAAAAATCATGTAGTCTTGATTCATTTTCATTTGTCATTTTAAGAAGCTCATTATTATTATGAGTAATTCAATCCAGCCAGGTCTACCTCTGTATACAAGTAGCTGTGAGAATTTAAAGTACATGACTTACTAAACAAAATAAGTTGGGTTTGGGTTGGGAGTTTGGTGGTGGCTTTTGTCAGAGGTTTTGTGGGGTTTTGGGGGTTTGGTTTTTTGTGTCTTTTTTTTTTCTTTAGTATAAACATGTTCATTCAGATTGTTCTCAATGAACATTAGTCTACCTTGACAACCACACTCACAGTGGAAAAAGTAGTACTTATCTCCTGAATTCTCTCCTGAGTCTGAGAGTTTTAAACCCTTAGCTGTTGTTTTTCCTGTTCTATTTAGGCAGGAAATTTAAAGAGCAGGTCTGCACAGGAAAATTTTCTTCAGAGATAACTAAAACTGGAAGTATTGTAGCTGTCAGTTTATACGTTATTTACTTCAAGTTCAGCCCAGATACAGGTCTGCAGTGATGTAACTACCTGCTTACAGGACAGAAAGTGTCTCTGCATGGCACTATACTATACTACACTACATAAATATCTCATTTAAAGGCAACCCTGGCATCTCCGCATGGGATGCTGTTGTACTAGGTAGGCAGCTCTACACTGAGCAATTCAGGGCAAGAACTCTCTTTTCATTATATGCATGTATGTGTAACTGCCTTTCCCTGGGGCCTCGAGGTATTGCTGTGCTAGAAATAAATTATAATAATGAATAAGTGACCTGGACACATACAGTCCAGGAATCTCTGATGTATGCAAATGACGTTCAGTGGAAAGGGCTAACACTAAATCCAGACGATAAAGTTAACTTATAGTTCTGCCCTATGCATTTTGAATTTTATGTGAGCTTGTTATGCAGAACATTTTGCCCCAACAGAAATTAAAAAACAAAAAAATAGAAAAAAAAAAAAAAAAGAGAGAAATGTGAAATGATAGTCCCTACCTGTTGAGTATTAGCAAAGGCACAAGAAAACTCCTGAATGGTGCCAGTAAACCATGACAGAGGAATACTCTGACCATAAACCCGATTGACAGAAACTGAGAAAATTACTCAGTTCCAAATAGTCAGCCATATATTTGCAAAACTATCTACTCATTAATTTTACAGCATGCCCAGCTCAGAGACATCAGATAATAATTATACAGCTCAGCATGTGTAAGGGCTGGAATAAATAGGCAGCATAGCCTCAGAGGGGCTTTAGGGGTTTTGTGTTATTGTAGAGCTGCAGTGTAGTAGGGAATGTGGAGGTACCAGCTAAACGACCTGACCAAAGCCCTCTAAGTGCAATATTTCTCCTTTTTTGGTCTTGACACTGAGTTGAAATTTATGGCCCTTCAAAGCACAGTTTACAGTTGCAGTTCTAGTGTTCTGGTGCTTGAAGGTGATAATTGAATTTCACACAATTACTGGGAATGATGAGTGTCTTTCACCAATTTTTAAAAATTACAAGCCAGTAGTTTCTGATGTATGTATGGATGCTGAAAGCCCTGTGATCCATGATCTTCTACAGTGTGTTGGGCTCCTCTCTGCTTGTTTGTTTACCAAGAAAAAACCCCAAACCCAACAAAATACCATTACAGCAAAATCACACACATTTTTCAGACAAGTTGAATAAGAACAAAGGAAGAAGTAATAGTGATCTGCAGGAATCACACATTCATGTAACTGTCTGCTAAGATCCCCTTGGCAGCCTTTTCACAACTAAATTGTGGAGTTTTACTTTTTGGTTTTTGGGTTTTGTTTTGGTTTTGTTTGGTTTGGGTTTTTTGTTTGTTGGGGGGGGGGTGTTTATTATTTGTTTCAAATTTTATTTTTACTGCCCCAAATGTATGGCAAACCACTAAGAGCTGTTTCTCAATGTTAAGCAAACATCCAGGTCAAACCTTTATCAACCAGACAAAGCTGATGCTGCCTCTGTCTAAAGATTGTCTAGGGGTATCTTCATGCCTTTTGACTTGAAAGCATTTTAATACTGATGTTAATAGAAGTGGTTATCATTCCAGGACTTGCAGTTTGCCGTTTGGATCATGTATCCTACTGTGATGTGAGTAATCATGTTGGCAAAAACCTTGTGTACACCAAAGAACTCCCTACGTGGGTTTAGAAAACTGCTATAGGATGAAGAATCTAAAAAGATGAAGCAGAATAAAAGCTACATCCTCTGCCACATGAGGGCCCTTTGGTGGTCAGGGATCACTGGCCAGCATTTATTGTGAAGTCATTGGTCAGAAATGCAATCTGTATCTGTGGTATAAGGGTAGGAGACACTATTTATATGACTTTCTGGATAATTGTCAGTCCTCTGAGTTAAAATTCACAATTTTGGCTAGGAATATCAGAGGCACTTAAAATCCATGCCTTGCTAACTAACTAGGAAGGGAGAAATTGTTCTTTGTCAATATCAAGATTTTGGAGCTAGAAAAATGAATCTATTCTTCTGATATTTGTAAGGTAAATTTTAGCTAAGTAAACATATTCAAAATAGTCTTCTCTGTTCTCAGTCTACCATGATCACCTTAAATTGCATAGTTGTGTCTCTCACATGAATATATATGTATTTTACAGGAAATGCATATGGTTAAAACCAGTTTGAAATTCTGACTGATGCTAGAAATTTCTTTCATAATAAATACAGATAAAACATTCATCTTATAGTAGCTCCTCAGTAGCTGAAATAGGACTCAGATTTTTTTAAACAATTCAGCCCTGGCTTTTTGCATTATTATCTGAAAGCACATTATTCTTCACTTTATAAACTGTCTGTTCCTGCTCTGCTGCAGATATTCGTTCTTTAGCCTGCAAATGTGATATTTGAACTCTTTCACAAGAGATCTATAGCAGGTCCCATGAGAATCGCTGAATGGGAAGAGATAAGCCCAGTTCCTCTGCCACATTGTGAGTGGATTTCACTGTTTTCTGGTGAGATCCAGCATGATTCGGGTGACCTCATTTCTCATTAGGAGAAACGTGCAAGAAGTTCCTGTGGTGGGAGAATGAAGAAAAATTACTTGCATCCAAAGGATTAAGGGAGCACCAAGCAGAACTGTAGGGTGTTAGGAGAAAAGTGATAATTTCTGTGTCTCCTTTGCAAAACTTCCTTTTTTCTCTCTATCAGCTCTGTCTTTGTGCCAGAGTTCATCAAGATCTTCAATACTGCCTGACACCAAAAATTCCTTGTGTTTTATAATTCATTATGCTGAGTGTTTGAAGGTTTTCTGTAGGTCCTGTGGTGAATAAATGCAGCAAAACCCTAACCAGAAACATTTTGGAATGAGAAAGAAAGCACATGAACAGTTCCAGAGGATATCCAAGATTAATCAGCATCAGTGACTCTTGGGCAGAGTTTTGGAGTCAGCAAACAGAGCAGGGTGCTGTCAGATGAAGGAGAGGTGTGAGGAGGGATGGGGAGGTCTTAATGTGCACATTGCCTCATCTGGTCCAGCACAAGGAATTTACTCAACTCCAGGCAGCCCTGGAAAACTCCGTTGGGTTTTGTGTGATGGGAGTCTCATGTACCTGTATCCAGCCTGAGATGATATAATTCTCTTTGCCTTCCAACAACAGTACTAATCTGCCTCTTTTCCACCTGCAGATCTATGAGGTTACATCTTTGCTGTAATTTAATTGAAACAAGGAGAAGTACGTATTCTTTTAAGTGGGGGGTTCCTGTGCTGCCTATGATAAGTATAATATTTTGAAGATCTCTTTCTTAGAATATCCCAGTCCACAATACCATGACAAATTCAAGCCTGGTCTGTGTGGGAGACATGTGTCAAAACTTGACTGCAGAGGCTCTTGATGTGAGGGTATAGTTGGGGTAAAGAGACACATTTCTGTGTATCATCTCACTGAAGAACCATAGGACATGGGAGCCATGAGGAACATGATGTGGGATCCAGCTCAGGTGTTCAGTCCTAAATCATGACTCTAGCACTAGAAAACTGGGATGATTACAGATGTCTGTTTAAACTTTGGGAAATAATACACTCAGCCCAGGAATCAGTCCTTATTACTACCTAGTTCCTTGCTGTAAAGGTATTGCAGCTGAAGATGAGACAACACAGGGATTGAGCAGGAGGCACTTAGCTAACTGAAATAATTGCAATCAGTGTGATAAGTACTGCTGAAATAACTCCTACTTTCCCACCCCTTTCAGAGATAAAGACCTCATGATAAGAAGGCAGCTAGGAAAACTAAATTTATTTTGCTGGCTAGAAATACCTGTAATTTATTCCTGAAAAGTATAGAGATCATGATGATATTATAGCAGAGAGTGAGGAGGGGAGAGAGCCTGCTAAGTTCTCTGCACATTTTATATGCCCTCCTATGGTGTTCCTGCAGGGGCTAAAATCACAGCCTTAGTGTACAAGAGTACAGGAGCAGTTTGAATAATCACTGTGCTTGAGCCAGATTTCCACTTCCCATGGCAAAGTGAAGGGCTTTACTATTTTAAAGTATTTTTAATAATTTCACTCTCCTGTCTTATAATATCTCATGTTGTTTACACAAGACAATAACCCCTGTATCTTCTCTGTTAGCATCCTGCACAGCCTCCCTGCCCTCATCTTCATACATACTTGTTCTGAGAAGACCTTCTTGGCCAGATCCATGAATCCTCCATCAAGAAGTCAATCAAACAAGATATGAGAAATGGGATGATTTTGTTTCAAGAGCTGCTGCTGTTAATAGCATTTGGATAAAATGTATTTTCAAGATCAATAATCTCTGCTTACACTGAGTAATGCAGTTTTGTGTAAAGCCCTCATCACTTATTCTGAAAGATATGTTTTCCTACCTGGAGCAATGGTTTGAGCTGGTACGGTCCTTCCTAGCAAAACTTACACAAAGTTGAGCTGCTAATGCAGGTATAATCAGGGAATCATGGAAGCACGGAATGATTGAGGCAGGAAAAGGCTCTAAAGATCATCTAGCTCCAATTCTCCTGCCATGTTCAGGGACACCTTCCACTAGATCAGGTTGTTCCAAGCCCTGTACAACTTGACCTTGAGCAATTCCAGGGATGGGACAGCCACAGCTTCACAGCATTCACAGTGCATGGTGTTACCTGTTTGGGGCTCAATTAAGCACCTGTCTGTTGCATCCTTAGTACAGGTGAGTGGGGAAGGAGGTTTTATTTGTTTTTAACTTTAGAAAAGAACATGATATATAGATACAGATAACTCAAATCATCAAAAATATTTGAACAAGTACCATCTTTATGGCTGCTTTTTCAGACCGTTAATTACTGTCCAAGCATCCTTGCTGAGTCCTAGGGCCAACAGAGTTCTTGGGAAGAGGATGATGGAATAAAATGGAGGCTTGAGCAACTTGGTTGACATCCTGGTCCATGGCAGGGGATCAGAACTACATGATTTTCAAGAACCCGTCCAACTCAAGCCTTTCTATAATTCTATGATAAAAGTCCCATCTAAGGTTGCTCTCCACAACCTTATACGTAAACCCAAAAGATTTCCATTTGTTAAAAAGGCTTTTCTGCAAATGGAGTAGAAGTAGCAGCCTCACATCTAAGGGAAGTGGCAGAAAACATCAATAAAATATGGTATTTGGCAACCAAAATAGAGAGATCCCTGAAATGTCCATCAATAAGAGTGGGAGTGGGGATGGCTGCCTCCAGCCAGAGAGATGAAGGATGCCTTTAGGCACTGATGAGCCCTCGCTTGGGCCCAGCAGGCTGCTGTAAGGCAGTTTGGGCAGCAAAATTATCAGAGCAGCTGTGATTTACCTTGCAGCAAGGATCAGCGAGGAAATTTCCACGCGGGCAGAAGCACAGCCAGCAGGTGGCACTGCGAAGTAGCCCAAGATGAGAGATCCTACACCCCAGCACTCCCGCCGCATCAGCTGCCTGCGCTCTTCGGGCTGAAGCTGCTGACAGACCACAGACTTTAATATTGTCATTCTCTACCCGCCCCATACCTTCTACCCACCTACTCCCGAGATGAAAACTGCAGTACTCAGCATGAGTGGAAAGGAAAAGCAAGAATGCCTAACATTATTAATCCTGAGAAAGATACATCTTCTTGTCTCCTCCTTTCTCCTCTCCCTCTGCCTCTGCCTCTCCCCCTCTCTCTCTCCCTTTGGAGGATTTTTCCTCAGTCAGAGCTGGAACACCCCTTGTTTCTTTGTCTTGTTTGAGGATGTGAGACGTGAGTTTCACCTTCTGTTCTGGCCACTGACAACCACATCTCTGTTTGAGGGACAAGCCATAGTGATGAAGCCTGAGCCCTGACACTGGCCTGTTGTGTGACTTCCTGCTGTTCATTTCCCTGTTTACCCCTGTGAAAAGTTTTTCTGTTTCATCTGCACAAGGGAGAGGAAGTCTCTTACATGCCATACAGCACAGCATAACATCATGAAGATCTGATTTTATCTTACCTAGAGATATCAGTCATTTCATAGTAACTGATATCCAGGTTAATCATCAACTTTCTATATGCAAACTCATGTTTACTTTGAGATGTGGCACGGAGAAATGAGATTACAAATTGATTACTTTTTGGTTAGAAATCATGTAACATGCTTTAAATTTTTATTTTTACTATTTTTTCTCATTACTGCGTACATAATCATCTTTCTAAATGGGCTTTAAAAATAGTTCTTTTGCAGTGTGTCTCTAGGCAAAACAAAAGTCCTGTCATCATATAATCAGATTTGCATTTGCAGAGCTGTTCAGAGCTGCAGCTCATCAGCATGGCACGCCATCACAGAGTGCAACCCTGGTCTGGGGTAGTGCTTCCGTTCTGGAAGTGTTTGAGGCCAGGCTGGATGAGGGTTTTAGCAACATAGTCTAGCAGAAAATGCCCCTGCTCATGCTGGAGGGCTGAAACTAGATGGTCTTTAACCATTCTGTTATTCCCAGCTGCAAAACAATGGTCTGACTGAATTCCATCTGGAATGCCCACATTGCCCTGACACTGACACATTGCAGGGATTTGATGGGCTTCAAAGCCATCAAGATTGTTTTGGGCCCACAAATGCCATGCAACAGACCACCATGGCTTGAGGGTCCCAGAGGCTCTGGTACAATGATAAATTTCCATCCCCTGATAAATAATGAAAGCCTTAGGCACTCATTCATGTTAAACATATTGCATATGGAGAAATTGAGGGATTAGCCTTGGATTGCCAAGATTGCTCACTCAGTGTTTATGAGCAACACATGAAAAACAACAGAAAGGGGTTTTCTAGAGAAAGAATAGCTGCTGTTTGTAGTATTGTGGGAGATCAGTACCACTAGGATGAGCCCTGTCCTGTATTGAACTACATTTATGGAAGTGATTCATGGGTGTATTGTCCTAGGTTTATGCATTTGTTAACTCAATAAAGGAGTCAGCCCGGGACCGAATGGGAAAAGTCAAACTGGCAGCATCTCTGAGCAAGTGGTAAATCAGTGCAGTGAACCACCATCTCTTTGTCTTGGTGGAAGACCTTGAGGGTGAGGAACAAAAATGCTGTTCCATAAGGAAAGAAACCCTCAAGCTGCACTTATGCAGCATTATTCATCTTTGATATTTTGTGGCATTTCTGCAGGTCTTGGTCTGGTTAACGTGTTTAAACACACACATTTTCAAGGTTAGTTTGACATTAGCACATTCACTGCTCAGGACACACAGTAGTCTGAAACTGTCCTGCAGCTCAGGCCACACGGTGTCCCGACATGTTGTACAGTTCCCTTGTATAATCTCCCAGTGGTCTGAGCTATGGAGGGTGTTATTGATAACACAGCAGTATTTACACCTTCCCTGGGGGACCTGAAATCCTCAGACTGCCAAGAGCCAACTTGTGTGGTCTGAAAGACACTCAAGGTCCTCCTGACAGCTTCAGCAGTGTTAGGGAGAGGTTTTCATCTGCTGGACACCTGACACACCTTCCCTGGCCTGTTAGTATAGCTTATTTCATCCATGGTTTTCTGCAATGTCATTAAAAAAACAAAACAACCAAAACAAAAACAACCCCTCCAATAAGTTGATTATGGTTAAAACAATGCAAGCATCTCCAATCCTTTATAATGTTGGCAGGTTTAAATGCCTCCATGAGAGTAAAGGTAATTTTATGAGAGTTCTGTCCTGTGTCTCTGTTGATAAACTCACTGGGATCTTACAGAAATAATTTATTTTGATATTTAATACAGACAGCCTCACAGTTTCTGCCTGGTATAATTTCACACATGGGGAAACCAAGCCATAATAAGATTAAAGACTTCTCTTTTTTAATTTTTTTTCTATCCCAAATTGCAGGAATGAGTTAATAATACTAGAAAGAATGGAACAAACAATAAACCCCTTGACTCTTTATTTCCTGCTGTACCCAATTAGCAATTACAGTAGGAGTGGCTGTAATTTGGGAAACGGGTGGTTTTGCACAAACAAGTTATTTTCATTAAGTATTGGAAATAGTGCCTAGCAGAAGTTTAGTATCTATATGACTTCCCAGCACTGTCTGAATGTGGGTAGGAAAATATTAATTTAGATATACACATGCACATGTATACGCTTGTCAGTACTCTGTTTTAATGGAACATTAAGCTAATGCCACATTAAGTTACAATACACTTCTTATGGAAGTAAGAGCAGCATCTATATAAAGATCAGATAGATGTATTATGATCTGAACAATTGCAATAAGTAGCAGATGGCTACGCAGTAATGGGATACTAAAAAATATTTATCACATCTTCTGAGTGTGCTGCTGGGCCTATTTGTTGTCAGGGCTAATGGCCAAGTTTGATGTGTGCCCTTTGATACAGTGCCTTGCAAAATCCTACACAAAGTCACACAGGGTGGTTAAAATTGGGAGGGACCACAGTGGGTCATCTTGTCTAACCTCCCAGACAAAACAGAGTCGTCTGAGAGCACACGGCATAGGATTGTGTCCAGATAATTCTTGAATATTTTTGGTGAGGGAGACTCTACATCCCCTTTGGGCAATCTGTTCCTGTGCGTTGTCACAGGCACAATAAAGCACTTCTTCCTCATATTGAGGTGGAATTTCTTATGCATCAGTTTCTACCTGTTGTCTCTTGCCCTATTTCTCATCACCACCAAGCAGACCCTAGGTCCATCCACTGACACCTCCCCTCAGATAACTGTATACATTGATAAAGTCCCCTTTCATTCATCTCTCTTTGATGCTGAACAGGCACAGTTCTCATCTGTGTGACATCATGAATCACAGAAGGATAGAATGGTTTGGGTTGGAAGGGACCTCACTGATTGTTTCAATGCCCTGCCATGGGCAGGGATGCCTTCCACTAAACAAGATTGCTCAGAGCCTCCTCCATCCTGGCCTTGAAAAGCATTCAGGGGCTTAAGTGAAAATTACTTGATCCTGGTACAAACACTCAGGTTCCCGAAGCTCATACTGCGCTGAGTCCAGAACAGCATGAGCAGGGAATATGATACAGCCTTTTGCATCTGCTCAGCAAGAGTGTGGATGAATTGCTGAGTAATATCCCAAGCACTCTTTGGACTTCTTTATTTCCTTTGTCCTGGTTGGCCACATTTTCCTAAATGTTCTCTTGGAGAAAGTGTTTCCATACATAAAACTGTCTTTCTCAGATCTGGAAATTCTTCCCTCTGGGTCTACACTTTTCTGGACTCAGATACGTCTGTCTGGGAGAGGTCTGATTAGTACTTGAAACTTGGACTGCTAAAGAAAAAAAGTACTTGAAACTCGGACTGCTAAAGAAAAAAAGTAAGGCTCAAGTTGCACCCATGTATAGGAAAACAAATAACATATGAAGAATGGAAAGAATATTATCAGCAGTGGATATATAGTGGATATATTAGAATAAAGAAGAACCAGAGCTGATAAAAATATAAAAGGACAATGGACTTGAAACACTGGAAGCTTAATGTTAAAAGTTGCAGATTATGTACAAGTTTTAGGTTTGAAAATTTTCTGTATCCCCCCAGTGATTTCCACCCCTCACGGTCATTTCTCTCCCATTTATTCCCCCTGTGGCTTGTCTCTAATGAGTCACCAGGCTGCTGAGGTGCTGGGGCCATCTCACGCACCAGGGCAGCCCAAACTGAGGGCATTGTCCCTGTGCTGCACTGCACACATATCCACCAGCCTGCCCTTTCTGCCCATTCTGCCCCAATCCCTGGGTTCCTATTGGTTAGTTCTCCTGTCATTTGACGAGTGCTTCCCCAGTGGCTATCCAGTTGTCAGTTGTCCACTCTGCTCTTGCCCTCGCCCAGTCATGTCCAAGTTTCAAATCCTTCCCCTCAAACCTCCCTCCTCTTTCCAAGACTCTATTCTATTGGATGTTTAATGGTTGTGGACCCAATCCCCTTTAAGTTTCTACCCAGTTTCAAGTACCTTCCCTAATGACCCTTTATAGGTTGACTCTTTCTTTAATAAACTACTTCTTTGTTCACCCTCTCGCTGAGTGCAGAGTGTGTGTTGGGAGCCTCTCGGTCAGCAACTGTTACCCATGTACAGAAGCTATTTATTAGAATGAGTTTGAAACTTCAAGACTTCTTTCTCATATTCCTGCTTTCAGTCCTGAATAACAATTACTTGCAGTTTCTCTTTTTCTCCTTCTACATTAATACGTTTTTCATTATTTAGCTCCATTTTTTTACCCTCATCTTCTGTTTGTCTTCTTCCCATTTCTTCTTCATCCTGTGACCCACCTGACTCCCTTATTCACTTTATCATCCCCATGCATGTTACTAGCAGGGCTTGTAGACTTCTAATTGTTTGGTGACCAGTGTCATTTTAGTGCTACAGTTTTTCTTTACGAGGTAACCAGGGGCTCATGCATTTCACAGGCAAACGTGTTTCTGCTCTGTGCTCTTGCAGAGATGAAACCTCATAGTAACATCCTCAGCCTAGGAAGATTGTGGGTCCTTCATCTGAGGTAATTTCATAGGTCCTCATTTTGATCCATTATCCATGAGGCAAGTGAGTGGCCTTTAAGTGATGCTAGTCTGAAGCTTTGCTGAATCTGCCTATTTGTAACTGAATATGAGTGCTGAATACAAGAATTTGTTTCTAAGGATAGAGTAACAAGGATATACATCAGATAAACTAATCCATTAATATCTATTATTTGTGTTCTATATAGTAAGAGAGAGAGAAAAAAAGTAAGATTGGTTCAGATCATGTCTCTAGCTGCCCATTCTAAAGAGCACCTACCTACCTATGACCTCCTCACTTCTCAGCCCACTTAAGTCTTAAGTTGTGTTAATAAAACCAAGTTCCCAAAGATATGTGCAGGAAAATGAACCTGCTCTGAAATTATTGCTAAAGATGATCTCTCTTAAGAAGATTTCAGCCTTGTAAAGAAAATCTCAGTGAAGTCAGAAATAAAGAGTGATCTTAGTGGAAGATCTTTTATGGAAAGATTTATTGATGGCAAATAGTTTCCCTGTTTCACATTTTAGCTGAGTTATTTTTCTGTTTTGTTTGGCTTTGGTAGCACATAATACATCAAAATCCGTAGCTTATCATATAAATAGAGAATGGAGACAAAACTATCTCATGGGAACATCAAGAGAAACAGACCTTTTACTACTGCTCCTGTCACTTACATTTTGTGTAATGCAGGGGAACCTGGTTTTGCCATCCACCAGAGTAATGGAGTCATACAATAATTTGTGCTGGAAGGGAATTTAGAGACCATCAAGTTCCATGGGTAAAGACACCTTCCCCCAGACGAGGTTTCTCCAAGCCCCATCCAGCCACATCCACCTGGCCTAGAACACTTCCAGGGGCAGGGCATCCCCAGCTTCTCTGGGCAACCTCTGCCAGTGCCTCAGCACTCTCACAGTAAAGAATTTCTTCCTAATATCCAATCCATCCCTGCCATCTCAGTTTGAAGCCCTTCCCTATTGTCCTATCTGTCAATGTCCTTCTCCAACGTCTCTCTCCAGCTCTCTTGGGACCCGTTTAGGTGCTGAAAGGTGCCCTGAGTTATCCCCAGAGCCTTCACTTCTCCAGACTGAACAACTCCAGCTCTCCCAGCATATCTCCATGGCAGAGGTGCTTCAGCCCTCTGAGCATCTTTGTGGCCTTTTCTGTACTCTATCCATCAGCTTCACATCCTTCCTGTGGTGGCAGTCTGAGAGTTGGGTGAAGTACTGCAGAGAGGTATCTCTCAAGACCAGAGTAGACAAGAGAAAATCACCTGCCTTGACTTGGTCATGTTGACATAGAGATTTATATATCCTAGAAAGTCATTTGAGACTTGTGCAAGAAAATCTGGATGTTAAAAGACTTTTGGACAATTTTAGAATTCAGAAATCCCCTGGAAAGAAGTTTTAGCTACTCAAAAAGCTTAGTGGAAACTGTGTGCGTAGAGAGGAAAGGGTTAAAGTTGGCTGCTTTCATTTAGCATGATGACCAGCACCCTAACATCATTGTGTGTGCAGAGCAATTATAGCAGCCCAGAGTGCTTCACCAGTCAGTTAATGCTCACATTTCACTTGTTTCATAAATCACAGTTCTATAAGGCTTGGTTCCCAGAATACCAGAAGAATGTAGTTAAAATATTTTATTTGTACTGGGAAGAATGGGGAAAGAGAAAGAAAGAAAGAAAGAAAGAAAGAAAGAAAGAAAGAAAGAAAGAAAGAAAGAAAGAAAGAAAGAAAGA
>JAWWEV010000095.1:67510780-67521112 GCA_035583235.1 Hafferia zeledoni
CCATAGTTCACTCTCCTGTACAGCAGAGTGAAAATGGAGCAGTTCCGTGGGCTGCCTCAGAGTTGTTCTGTGTGTGTTTGCTTGTTTGTTTGTTTTGTTTTCCTCCTCTTTTAGGTCCTGGGTTTATTGCTGAATTCAAGAGGAATTGTATCTACTTTTCAGTTGCAAGGTATAACCTACTTTAGTCATCACAGATTCAATTCCTCTGTTTTATCTGAAGATGTAGATTAAGAAGTCTGGTCCTGCTCCATGATTCACCTTTCCTATTCCTCATCCACCCCTTACACATTCCTGAGTGCTTCTGCTACCCTGTAAAGGTTAACTCTAGGAGTTGTACAGATTTTTTTTTTTTAAGGTCCCTAGGCACTTCAGTTGTCCATTTTCACCACAGCTGTTCAGTTTACCCAGGACTTATCTTTCTCCCAACTTAGAGGTCTAACCTTAACCTAAGTCAAATTATAATTCACTTTCTCTTCCATGTCTAAGTGTAGTGGACTCTTGACTATGACAAATGTGCTCAGGCAGTGCAGGAAACACTGAGCCACAAATTGTCTTGTCACAGAAATATAAACCCACAAGTTTTGCTCATTAACAGAAATCCTGAACACGGAAAATAGAACAGAGTGGGGATTGTCTTTCTGCTGTTTTCATTATAAAAATTTGGCTTTGCTTATTAGGTAATTCAGACAATGTGAGAGGAATAGGCTAAAAAACGGAGTAAGGTCAATGGAGAATTTTTGTAGTGAGTGGAGTAGAGAGGGACCAGGAACAGGGATGGGAGTATAATTTGAAGGAGAATCTTAATGTATATGTGTCCAGGTTAATTTTAAGGATGTATTCCACAGGGTCACACTAATGATACAACCTGACTTTTGATAGGAGAACTGAATGGGAATGTCTCTGGGAATCAATCCTGAAGTGAGAAGATGACAATAATAATCCATAAGATACAAGCAGGTCTGTGGGTTCCTCTGATATGAAAGAAGCTGCTGTTGTTGTCCTCTCATTTAATCCGCATTACATCAGGCATGAATAGCACAATCCAGCCTGGTAGGTTCACTTTCCTATATCAAGGATAAATGAAGCAAAAGAGAAGGCTGAAAAGTTAAAGCCAAGCTAAGAAATTGCCCAGGTTTGGGGCAACAATAGAAGCTGTGAAAAGCAGGAGGGAGTATTTGTGACCAGGGCCCTAATTTTACAGGAGGTAGTTATAAGTACAAGAAAAAAAAATGAGGGAGTGTATCAACCAGTGTTGTATCAACCACAAAAAAACGTGGTTCAAGGAGTCAGTGTAGGAGCAGTCATGCCCTGTAATATACTGTGAACTTCAGGTTGCAATGCCACTCATGCTTAAAGTATGGCTCAGCAACCACATAACAACCCACCGGGGAAATTAAATGATCCATTAGCAGTGTTTACAATCAAAAATCAGTCAGTTAGTTTCAGAAAATATTCATGGCTAAAGCAAAGAGGAGAAAACATAGCTTTGGGTTTTAGGCTGGGATCTATCTCTGACCTTATACCATCAGTTTGTGTCACACTGCTCAGCAGGTGATGGTATAAGTGCCAGTAGTAGTTCCAAAAACAGCGTGGGGGACCTTCAGAAAAGTTAACCCTGTCAGGAGATCAGAACTGCCCAACTACAGATTTAACTTGAGATATCAGGATCAGACCTATAAACTCTGAGTACTTCACCATATTTCACAGATATATGAACTTGTTCAGCATAAACTGGTGCGTCTGGTTCAGACAGGGTGACACACAGTGCAGTGTTGCTGTCCTGCATGTCACAGAGTCCCAGACTGGCTGTGGAGCAGCAGCATTGTGGGAAGAAGGTCAAGTCAAGTCTGCTGTGTTTCCCCTTCAGCCATGATGTTGTGCTGTGATTCATGAGGACAGCACAAACTCTGTGATGAAAAGCTAATTTTTAGCAGGTAAGTATGTGCCTAACTGTCCAAGCACAGACTGCAAATACTGTGGCCCTTAATGTACCATGGATACATGAGCAACCCACCTGTCACAGTGCAGCCACTGATTTTTGTGGGCATGTTACTTATTCCATGGGAACCTGTTTAGATGGTAGGAGATCAGACACCGTGTGAGAACACAGTATTTTTCTCAAAGATATAAGGTAGTCCAAGAATTTATTTATCAGGACAGCTTCTTAATCTGAATTTACCCGGAATTGAAGGTACCACACACAGACTGATGATACCTTAGTCTAACACACCTTAGCTGAAATAACTTTTCTCATCAGAAATGTAATGCAGTAGTATCTTAAAGGGAAAACAGCCTAGTGCTCCAACTTCTACCATTATGAAGTGGTTTGTCAAAATTCCCCTGGGGAATCCTTGTACTTATCATGTTATCAGAGAACACTAACGTTATATCTCTCAGTTCACAACTCGTATGTAAAGGATGTATACTTTTAAATGCAGCTTGTATATGTGAAATGCAACTGTTTAAGTGATACAAATTGTCTAGCTCTGAGGTTTTATTAAAGACAGCTTCATGTCTGAGAATAGCCTTCCATTTACATAATTAAGACAGATGTTACCACTGCAATAGGCTCTCTAGTATAGTTGGGGTTTTTTGTTTTGTTTTGTTTTGTTTTGTTTTGTTTTGTTTTGTTTTGTATTTTGCTGGTTTGTTGTTTGTTTGTTTTTTGTTTTGTTTGTTTTTTAATTATTTCACTTTGGAAAGTCTATAGCTTGTATTTTTTTAATCCTAGCTCACAGTGATGACCAGGTCTGTGATTGTTACTTTTTTTTTTTTTTTATTTCACTTATTTTAAAACATGTCCTAGATCCTGCTATGCATTATGAAGCTCACAAAGAGGAATGCAGTTCCAAATTAGTAACAATATAATCAATTTACAAGTTAAAAGTCCTACTTTTAACACTAAAATTTAAGAAAAAAATAACTAAAAACTGGGACACAATCCCAAATGGAGCATCTTCTGTTCTTAAGATGCTCCTTTTCAGTCCAAGTCAATTTAGACTAATATCAGCATCAAGACAGGTTAACATATTTACTTGGAAGGTCTTGTTTCTCTGCTGGCTTCTGCTGGCATGAATGTAATACAACCTCCTGGTATCTAAGGTCAAACAATCAGTGACAACTAATTTGTTTTTAAGTAAACCATTATCATATCTAAACCCAAAACAGATTCAGCAGTGAGAAATAATTATGTTTCTTGCAAGTGATCTTGCATTTGCTGATGGACAGGGTTGTTTTGTAACTAATATGACGCTGATAAAGGATATGCTTTTTCTGTGCAGATGGTAAGTGCTTGCAAATAGTGTAGGTTGGACCTTTTTTGCTGGAAATTGTTAACAAAATTTGGTTTGCTATGCAGCAGCAAGTGTTCACATCTAAAGTCTCTGTCCCCACAAGTGATCCTTTACACTCTCACTTTAAAGCTATATAGGAGCAGAAAGTTGCTCTGAAATGCACTAACAAAATCCTCCAGCTTTACTTCCCTTACTTATTTGCTTTTCCATTCCCACACTGTCCCAGAAGGAAGAACTTAAGGAAAGGAACTGTCAGTGGAACTCATTAGCAGAATGCTGAAATATTTGGATTGTGAGATAGGTCTACATACAGAAAGGCACCCCAATCTGCCACAGCACAGTGAAACCTGTATTTAACAGTGACACTATTTCCACAAGGAACTTGCAGAGTCATGGAGAACACCTGGTTGCCTTGCAGGATTTCTTGTTATGAAAGATAATCACTGAAAATCTTATTAAGCCCTGAAATGTCTACAAAGTGATCTTACTGTTGTAATTACATCTGTTCTCTGGGTAGAGGTGACTGTTGGGTATCAAGCTCTCCCAGATTGCGTATGTTAGTCTGTCTCATTAAAGGCTAATCAAAGACCTGGTGAGGATCAAGGGAGCAACTTCAGAGTAAGGAGGATTGTAACTTTTCCAGTGGGTGCCCAGAACCCCTGTTTTCTGAGGCTATCCAAAGAGCAGTGGGTAGACAATTCTTGTTGGTATGAAACCAAACAAGAGGGGTCAATGAGGAAAGTCTTTCTTCCAATGAGCTGCAGAGGATCCAAACAAATTCACTGGAGACAGGTAGGTCAGCGGTTTTAAAACACAGAAATATGCTAACAAATAGCAGCTCAGAAAGTTGCTGGAAGGATGAGTCTCTGCTTGTCCTTTCATTCATTCTCCTAAGCACTTGCTGCCTCTCAAAAATGTAGTAGATGAATTACCAGTACAATAATACTGTAGACATTAAAATTAATCAGTGTGGGGGTTTTCAAAGGCTTGGAGAACATCTGATGACTTTCTCAGTGTAGACTAGCATAGAGGACAGAAACAAATGTGGGAATGCACTGTTAGGAGGATAGTGGAGATGACAAACAGTTCCAGATTAAGACAATCATTGTTCTTCATGTGTACTTGGTTTCCAAGCTGGTAATACAGTCACAAAAATTATCTAGGACTTCATTAAGTGACATTAATGTGGGCATGTAAAGCAACTAGAAAACTCTTCATATGACAGAGGTGTTTACTTAGGGCAAGTAGTCCTGTATAAGTCCTAACTTTTCAGAAGGGAAACAATGATATATCAAAAACGACACTAGGAACCTTAGATTTGAGAAATACTGACTCCCACAATACACAGACACTTGAACTGAAAATGGTTGAGCCTTTGTAGAAAGCCCCTCATGGCAGAATAGAAGAACCCCAAACACACTTGGCTTGTTCAGCCTGGGGAAGAGGAGACTGAGTAGAGACCTCATCGGAATTTGCAGCTTCCTTACATGAGGGAGATGAGGGGCAAGCACTGACCTATTCTCTCTGGTGACTAGGGTCAGGACTCAGGGAATGGCCTGAAGTTGTGTCAGTGGAGGTTTAGGTTGGATTCTAGAAAAAAGGTTTTTCTCCCAGAGGGTGGTTGGGCACCAAACAGGCTCCCCAGGGCAGCAGTCACAGCACCAAGGCTGACAGAGTTCAAGGAGCAATTGGACAACACTCTCAAGCACATGGTGGGATTGCTAGGATTGTCCTGCATAGAGTGAGTCATTGAGCCAACTTGGTAATCCTTGTAGTCCCTTCAAACTCAGGATATTCTCTGCTTCTCTAGTTTCTGTGTCTGTTGTCATGGTAGAAAGAATTTTGCTGCCCAAGTCTTTCCATTTGAAACACCTTAGTGTATATTAGTGTAGCCTCTCTCCAGCTGCTCCTCCAGAATAATGCAACTCCCTCACTGATCACAGGGCCTCTTTGGTGGTCAGGTGAATATGTGAGATACTGAGAGTTATCTGAGTGACCTTAGGGTGGTGTGTGCTGGCAACAATCTGGGCCGAGACCCTGAGCCTCCATGTAATTTTGGGGCAGACACTTACAGGAAGATGTCTCAGTCTGGGATTGAATCCCATTCAGACCTGCTATTCTACCAAGTCAGTGGATGACATGCTGTTCAAACAGCCAACAACAACAAAAATAAGTATTTATATATGTGTGTATATGTATAGCATCGAATGCAGAACATTTTACCTTCGCCTCAACAATTGCAAGTCAGCACGATCTCCAAGTGTAGCTCAGTTTACCGCAAGTTTTCTTAAAATTCATACAACTTTGCTGGTTATGTCAACTGTTGTGTGCTTTTGTTTTTGGATACAGAGAGCTTTCTGTTTGAATTTGAAGTACTGGAAAGGAAATGGAGGCACAGAGAGTATGATAAGTACTATAGGAGCCCATATCTAATGGATTCAGTGTTAACTAGAGAAAATAGGTACAGTAATGTTAGTGTAGCTGCCCTAATAAACCAATATGTACTCAAAACTTTCTCTTTGTGTGTTGGGTTTTTTGGTTGCTAGATTGGTTATATTTGGTTGGTTGGTTGGTTGGTTGGTTGATTTACTGGTTTAGTTTGTGTTTTTGTTGTTTTTGTTTGTTTTGTTTTTGTTTTGTTGCGGGGGGGGAGTGTGGTTTGGTTTTGGGGTGGATTTTTGTTTTTTTAGTTTTGGGGGGGGGGGGTTATCCCTCATGGTTTCAGTGTGCAGTCAGGTCAAATTTGGGGGGTTTTTTCTTGCCTTGACGTTTGGAGACCAAAGGAATCTGCAACTCAGAGCAGAACTCAGAATCACAGAATGGCCTTGATCAGAAGAGATCTCAAATATCATGCAGTTCCAACTCTTCGCTGGGGGCACAGACACTTTCCACTATCCCAGGTTGCTCCAAGACCTGTCCAACCTGCCCTTGGATACTTCCAGGAATGGGACAGGCAAAGCTTCTCTGGGTAACCTGTGCCAGGACCTCACCCCCTCACAGTAACTGTTTCTTCCTAATATTTAATCTAAACTTAGTCTCAGTTTGAAGCCATTCTGTCTTGTCCTGTCATTATATGCTCTGGTAAAAAGTCCCCCTCCATTTTTGCTACTATGCTTGAATAATAGGAGGAATAATTAGGCTCTGTCTTGTGTTTGCAAAGGCATTGAAGCCTGACCTTATTTTTGTTATCTAGATATATTTCTTTCATAAGAAAAAAATTGAACTAATGAATTTATTTAAAGATATTCTGCAAATATTGGAAAACTTTACTGAATTATTTTTAGGTGTTGGCTCTGTTTGTTTGGTTTGGTTGTTGTTTTTTTTTTATTTTGAGGTGCATTATTCCTTGCTTCATATGACATCATGTAGGAGAGTTCCATCTTGTATTCCTATTATTCAGAAAACAAGCAATTTCACACTTAAAGCCTTCAGTAAATGAGTTTTACAGAAGATGAAAAAGAAGACTGGGGTGAAATCTAATAAATTCTTTGGATGATGTGAGCATTTCCCTGAATTCTTTATCATCATTAGCTATTAGAGGCATGTTCACAGCACCCTTTTGATCTATTACTAAAGTCTAAATTTCATTCTCTCTGGCTTTGTCCGTTTACACAGCCTGCAAATCAAAGCAATTCTCAGACTTCCCAGTGTGTGGAGTCACTTAGATTTGGCCTTTGGCCTTATAAATCCTCCTGAGGGTCAGTTTTTGGTACAACACCTACTGTATCTTAGGCTATAATCAACCTTTAAAATCATAAAAAAATCAATTGATACATTGGAAATTATAGTCTCATCTAAGAAAGTATGATGGAAATTTACAGCATTGTGTGCTTGTGTTAGATGTCTAGTAGGTTTCACAGATAAATGATGGGTAGCAGGTCTAATTTAAGGTCTCTGAATTTTACTGTGAATTCTTTCTCTTTATTGAATACATATCAAACTATGGAGACCAGTTTCCAAACAAATATATCTAAGTAAAATGTTCAAAGTTAAGCAGAACTAGTAGATTTTTTTCTTTGAGTTTTCGTTGTGGGGTTTTTTCCCCTCTCCATCCAATATGAATTCCATTTGCAAATCAGTTTTACAGAGAAATGTAACTCAGAATGTGCTGAATCACCTGTCCTTTACTAAAATATAATTTCTTAAAAAGGAACGAGTAGGTATATGAACATTGCTTTCACAGTTTTCATCTGGTTTTCCCCTTAGTGAATCCATACTGGCTCCTCCTGATGCCCTTCTTTTTTTCCTGCATGCTGGTGATGACCTCCAAAATTATCTGTTTCATCACCTTTACAGGGATGGAGGTGAGGCTGACTGGCTGGGCATTTCCCAGGTCCATCTCATTGCCTGTTTTGAAGATGGAAGTAACATTGACCTACCTCTAGTTTTTAGAAATATTTCAATCAATGTGACGTTCTGAAAAGAAAAAAAGAAAAAAAGACTAAAAAGAAGGAAGAAAAATAAATATAGAAAGAGTAATAAAAAGAAGAAAGAGAAAGAAATTATTGGAAAAAAGAAAGCTAAAGAAGAAGAAAAGGAAGAAAAAGAAAAGATAGAAAGAATAATACAAAGAAAAATAGAAAAAAGAAGTAAAGAAAGAAGGGAAAAGATAAAGAATTAGAAAAGATTTAGAAAAAGAAAAAAGAGAAAACGAAAAAGAAAAAATAGAAAAAGAAAAAGGTAAAAGAAAAAAGGAAAAATAAACAGCCCCTCCCTACTTATTTATTTTCTCCTTACTCAAAATGGTTATACAAGTATTTTTGAGGGTTTGTTTACTTTGATTTTACAGTCTTAGACATTTTACATAGGCAATTAAAAAAATAGATAAAACCCAAAAAAAACCCCAAATCGAAAGAAAAAAAATATTGATTCAACTCAAACCCTTTCTCCAGCTACTCATGAATCTCTCAGGAAAAGCTTCTCTTTTCTTCCTCTCATAGGGTTTTTTTTTTTTGGTCATTTTAATTTCTCATTTGTAAATAAACATAAAATTGCTTAAAAGACATTACAGTAAAAATTAACAAGTTTGACTTACGGAGTTTTAACCAGTTTCCAGAAACAAATCGTAAGCACTATATCATCAGGTATGGAAAAATAAAACTTCAAGACCTGCCAAGCCTGTTTAATATACATTATCCATTTAATATTATGAAAGCAATTGAGCAAGCAAGGGACACAGAGAGCAATCAATATTTTTCACCGCTGAATAACCACAAGTAATTTCATTAAAAAATTGCATTCCGTTTTATAAAATGGTAGCAGTTGAAGCTATTAGCTGCTCAAGACTTTTGTTTACCTAGAAACCCTTTGGCTTCTGAAAGAAAAGTCAGTTTAAGGAGTATGTTGTAGATGGAGTAGTAGAAATTCTCAGCATTCATATTTTAAATGTGATGAGGGCTGAGGAAGGGAACCATGAGTGCAAAACAAGTCCTTACCTTGGTAAGGACTTTCTAAAAGCCCTGTGGAAACCACCAATGAGGCAGATCTGTGTTCTGCACTCCTGAAAAAATGGGGCACATTTTTGCACCCACTTATGGATACCTGAATAAGAGACTGTTTTCCTAATTCAGAAGCCTTGGGTAGAGAGATTTCCAAATGAAGGTCTCCAGCAGATGTTGTCCTCTTCCATTTCATTGATCAGGGAAACACAGCATCTGATTTAGAGATTATTTCACTAAACGTAAAAAACAACCCAAGTACAGCTTAGATACTGAAATTAATTAAATCCAATGAGCATACAAAAATATAAATATATGGATATATATGTGAGTATGTAATTAAGAATGGTGAAGGATAAAATGAAAATCTGTATGTTTCAGGCAGAAGATTTGACTTGCTCTAGCTGAAAGCTCTCTAGTGACTGCAAATGATAATCTCAATACAGAAAGGTGGCTACAGCTTCACTGGACCAGCTCTCCTTTAAGGCAATCATCCAGGAGTCCTGGTGCCTTAGTGCTTGTTTTTTATCACTGAACCCAGGCAGCTGAATGTTTTCTCCACAGATGCACCAAGGCAAGCATCTCTGAGATGTTTGTGGTACAGAAGCTAGTCACGAGCTTGAGCAAAATATGCTGTCTCTTAAAAGACTGTGTACACAACTTTTAGACTGGATCTTGTCCACGTCTGAATGGCTGAGAGACTAAATAAATAATTGGTTACAGTTAGGGAAGTCTGTGTAGATCTACCTACTGAATCTACTTATTGATATGCCTGTATCTGCTGAGATAACTCATGACAATTAATTGAACTAAGATTTCAGACCCATGTGAGTCTAATCACTGCACAGTTAAAGACAGGATAGTTTTGTGAAAATTCTCTTGTAAACAGGTAATTTGATCTATCCAACTAGATAGGTGAAGGATGTTGTGATTAAGTCATATGAAGAATGGCTGAGGGAGCTGGAGGGGCTCAGCCTGGATAAAAGGAGGCTTGGGGTGACCTTCTCACTCTGCAACTCCCTGACAGGAAGGGGGAGCCGGCGTTGGATGGGGCTCTGTTCTCAAAGAACAACGGACAGAAGGAGAGAAAATGGCCTCAAGCTCTGCCAGGGGAGGTTTACAATGAGTATTAGAAGAAATTTCTGCATGGAAGGGATGGCTCAACATCAGAATGGATTGTCCAAGGAAGTGGGAGAGTTCTTCATCTCTGCAGATGTGCAAGAACTGACTAGACATGGAACTCAGTGCTATGGTTTCGTTGACAAGGTGGTCATTGCTCAAAGGCTGGACTTGATGATCTAAGAGGTCTTTTTGAACCTAAATGAATCCATGATTCTGTGACTGGGGGTAGGGGGAAATTCCATGAACAACAATGAAAAAGGAAAAAACATGACTGTAAAAGAAATGTCCGTAGTTGGGACAGGAGGTCCATGCAAGATATGCAATCAATGCAACAGTCGTTACAGCATTAAAAAAATCACATAGAAAATCTTCCTCTACTATAGACCTAAAGGTCTTTGGTTGATTGTCTTTGGTTGTTGTTTCTGGGAGGTGGGAGGGAGCGTTTGGGGGGTTTTTTGGTTGGGTGGGAGATTGGGTGT
>JAWWEV010000095.1:67534515-67553782 GCA_035583235.1 Hafferia zeledoni
TATGGAATACAATATTATTGGCTAAAAGAAGTCAGCTGTTAGCTAGCTCAGCCCAGCTCAAATCACCTGACAGTTTTCAGGCCTAGTCTGAACTTTAAAACCTAGATTTAGGCCCACCTGGCTAAAACCATAACAAAGACTATATTTTTTTAGCAGTCATTTTGCAAGAACAGACTTTCAAAGTGCTCCAGTCTTCTTATTAACTTTTCAGATAGCAGAAATTCTTGTCTGCTTCATCTCCTTTTGCTAGAAACTTCAGTCCCCCTAATCATGAAATATCTGCACTTATTCATACCACAGTATTGCCTCTCTTTAAGAGAAACTGTGGTTGCATTACTTAATGACTTTTGGCTCTTCATCCCTGTAATCCATTGCAATTTTTTCTTCCATAGTTATGAGAATTGAAATAGATTATCAAGCTGTGTGAAGCAAGAAGACCAATGTTTTACAGAGACTAGCACTGTGAAATACTTTGAATTCCTGAACAAGCAGCAAGATGAGCATTAGTATCCATAAGGAAGAAATTTATATCCAAGTTTCAGCAAAGGATTTCTAAATTGAGAGGAAAGGTCTTGTACCATTCTCATGTAATGGTACAATTCTGCTCATATTGGATCATTTATATAATTTCCCAGAATCAGGGAATTACAGAATCAACTAGGTTAGAAAAGACCTCTGAGATATCAAGTCCAATCTATGACTGAAAGCCACCATATCAAACTAGACCATGTTACTGAGTGCCACATGCAGTCTTTCCTTAAATATCTCGAGAGAAAATGACTCAACACCCTCCCTGGGCAGCCCATTCCAATGTATAATCACTCTTTCTGCAAAGCAAGTCTTCCTAATGTCCAGCCTAAACCTCCCCTGGTTCAGCTTAAGACTATGTCCTCTTGTTCTCTCACTAGTTGTCTGGGAGAAGAGGCCAGCATCCACCTGGCTACACTGTCCTTTTCAGCACTTGTAGAGAGCAATGAAGTCACCAACGAGCCTCCTTTTCTTCAGGCTAAACACCCCTAACTCCCTTAGCACCTCTAGATGAACTCCAGACCCTTCACCACAGTCTCTGCCCTTCCATGGACCTGCTGTAGCACCTCAATATCTTTCCTGAATTGAGAGTCCCAGAACTGGACATAGCACCTGAGAAGCAGCCTCACTAGTGCCCAGCACAGGGGAAGAATCACTTCCTTGGTTCCTTGGCCACATTATTTCTGATACAGGCCAAGATGTCATTTGCCTTCTTTCCTACCTGGGCACACCTGGGCTCATGTTCAGCTACTGTCAACCAGCACCCCCAGGTCCTTTCCCCCTGGGCCACTTTCCAGCCACTCTCCCCCCAAATCTGTGTTACTGGATAGCATTATTGTGGCCAAAGTGTAGAACCTGGCACTTGGTCTTGTTGGATCTCTTACTTTTGGTCTGAGTCCCTCTATCCAGCTTATCCAGGTCCATTGGCAGAGCCTTCCTACCCTTTGGCAGATTGAAACTCCAACCCAACTTGATGTCTTTCGCAAAATTTATTAAGGGTAGACTCAGTACCCTTATCCAGTTCATCAATAAAGATATTAAACAGGATTGGAACCAACATTAATCCCTGGGGGACACCACTGTTGACCAGATGCCAACTGGATGCAGCACCATTCCCCACCACCCTCTGGGCCTATCCATCAGCCAGGTTTTAAGCCAGCAAAGCGTGTACCTGTCCAAACTGCAGGCTGCAGCTTTTCCAGGAGAATGCCATGGGAGACGGTGTCAAAGAGTTGGCTGAAGTACAGGTAAACTATATCCACAGCTTTTTCCTCATCCATCAGGTAGGTCATCTGGTCATAAAAGGTTGGTTATAGAATATTAGGATAAAAGGCGGGACCTGTCTTTCTTAAACACATTCATAGTGAAATGCTTGACATTTCTGGTTAATTTCCCTCTAGAGGGAACCTCTGACTGATCACAGACTTTTGAGTCAAGAACCACAGGCCCATAGGGCATACCTTCCAGATGTGCATTTGCTTCCCTATTGCTACTTCCATATGCATATCCCCTTACTCTGCCCATATACGACACACTTATTTAATCTCATTTTCCTCTGAATTGTTTCCGTTGTTAATTTTTCCAATCTCCTTATACATTGCTATATTAATAGTCAATATTATCATTATTTTACTGCTATTAGCTGAGCAATATGTGGGGAAAGTGAATTTTTACCTAGATGGTTTTCTATTACATAATCATATACCATTGTTGCAAAAGTTTTGACTAAAGCTCCCGACTCTGAAATTAATTTCAGGAGAATATCAGTCTTGTACTATTTATTATTAACTTAAAGGAATCAATTCATGGATTGGAAAACAAAGTTTACAAATTTCAGCTGGATAAGTCACATAGAAGTTGAGCAGTTGGGTAGGAAGATTTTAATATCTCTTTGAAAGATCTACTGCATTGATTGGGTCTGTACTCTGCATATCTTCTTGGGCTAACATCAGGTATGAAAACATGGGACACCAGGAGTAATGTAACTACATGACTAAACTAACTCTTCAAACATTCACACAGTTTGTATAATCAACTGATTATAAGTGACAGAAAACTTACCAAAAGCTCATTACAGTTTACACTCTGCACTATTCAGGAATCCTTAGATGACATTAAAAATTCCATCTGTTATACAAAGAAGACTCATTTCCTCTGGAATTTTCTGTTTTACTTTTCTTCTGACAGAGGCAGCATCAGATCATTCCCTATTCCTCTCACACTAAGTGTTGCTCAGATACAATTGCAAATTAATTAATTAATGATGGGGGATAAAAATATTATGTTTAACACTAAATGTTGCAAACTATAGGTTTAAATTGTAGTTGATGGTGTTGGTCACATTTGACTATAATATGGTTTCTTTGTGAATTGTGTTATACATATGGGCATTTCTCTGGATGGTAAAAAAATGGGGGGAAGATCCATTGAAGTCACTAGTCACCAAATGATCCAATCGAAGAAGCACTGGAAGGAAAATAGCTGAATTAAGAATTTAGTGTGAAGGGTGGAGGGAGAAGTATTCAGTTGCAATTGGTCAGATTAGACCAGGTCTTTCAACAGTTTCATAAAGCAGAATACTGATCATGTCAAAGGATTTTCTTCCCAGAGCTAAAGTGTTACCAAGTACTGATGGGAAGGAAAAAGACAGTATGGTCATCACTATACTGCCTTTTATGTTTTGGATTTCATCAAGAGTTTTGATTCCACTCTAAGTTTTGGAAGGAAAAATAAATCTCTTTTGAGTAATGTTACAGTGCAAATCTTATGCCTAAGGGAAGGAACGTGTTTCAAATTATGACTCTGGAAGACATTATTAAATAACATTAAAGAATGCCCCTCTTTTATACTGCCAACCTTTTTTTTTCTTTTTTTCCTGTAGAAAGTCTCAAATTCTAAGCTAAAAGCAGCCCTGAGAGAAATACTGTGGAGGTATTTTTTTCAGGTTTTTTTTTTTTTTTAGGGTGGATATCTACCTACATTCCTTTCCACATAGCTGCAAGGTTTGTGTAGAGGAGGATGAAAGAATTATTTTATTTTAGTAACACTCTGGTCATGTAATAAGCAATTTAGAAGAGAAAATAACATTGATAAAAATAGGTGAATAAAACAAAAAAATATGAACCATCTGCAGCTCTTCTTTTGTTCCTTCCCATTCCCTTGCTGAAATGAAAACAAGAGGATTTGAAAACCAAGTTTTTGTTTTTATTATTATTATTTCCCAAGGGTTAAAACCTGCAAGTAAGAAAGCTGTCTTTGAGGAAAAGAAATAAAAAAATTAGGAGGATAATATTTATTATGAAAGTAGTAAAATCGTGGCATCAGCTTTTTCCAAACTTGAGTATCTATAATGAGGCAATTAAGCTACCAGATAAATCTATCAGTAGGACACAAAGGCATTACCAAGTGCATTCATGCAAGTGCATATCCTGGGTACATCCTAACTCTCATCTCTGTGAATGGAAAATGTGAGCATGCGTGCTGGAAGAAAATGGAATCAGGGTGCCTCAAGTCCTTCCTGCAGCACTGATGGGGTCCAGGGCTGTGGGGAATGCCATGGCACACTTTCTATGGAAACAGCAAACCACATAGTATGAGACTTGCAAGGGACAAAAAGATAGTGATGAGAAGGGATATTCTAGGTATTTATCACATTAACACATTCTGTATGTTTTTATGCAGCTCAAGCCATCACCCTGGGCTCTGTTTCCACAGTAGAAATGACAAATTTGATTCAGGAGCCATTTCATGAAATTCCTTAGCCAGTTCTATGCCTCGGGTCAAACTAGATAACAATTATGGTCTCAAAATAATGAGTTTATAGTCCCAGTTATGCTCTAAAAATTATCCAAGCTTCTTAAGAGTCAGTACAAGGGTTAGGAAAGCTTGAAAATAAATGACAGTCACAAAGAGAGAAACTACTTTTTGAGATAGATTTTTTTTTTTCCCCCCCTTTACTTGGGGAGAGAAATTTTAATGCTGGAAAGAACTCTTGAAGCACCCTTATTTGTTAAGTGATGGAAAGGGGTGAGCAAGTGGCATGTGAAAGATCTGGATCTGTGAGAACCACTATTGAAATGGAGTAACATTTTGCTGGGAAAATAACCAGCACTATTGTAAATTTTAATTGTATGTTTCTATAGATATGTACATTTATATATATATTTATGTATGCATTCATGTATACAATGTAATTTTATTTTGTTTCATTTAATTTACCTGAGCTCCTTCACCTCTTACCTGTGTAGGTCAAAGTAATTGATGCCAACCCCTTCTTTCGTCTTGGTTCAGCTTGCAAGAAAGTGAATGTCATGGAGAACCATGGAGAGAATGATGGTGGTAGAGCATCAGTCTGTTCTGCTTTACAGACGAACCATGATGATGATGGTACACAAATGGCCCTTGATAAAACAAAAAGGTTCATGATACTTTGACTGTTATATTAAGGTCCCTTTCTTCAAAACAGATCCTAATAATTTCCTTGAAAGACATTTGAAACAATGCATTGCTCAAAACCTTTCAAAGTATAAACAACAAGAAAAATATCATGGGAATAAATTGATACAAATCTGAGCTCTTACATTTTTCCTTTCATTGCTATGGTGTTAGAGCTACTGAAGAACCACAGCCCATCGTAATAAATAATATATATTAATATGGCTTGCTATTTTCAAAAATTCTAGTGGTTTTAAGGATATGACCTCAGTTGTATTAGGACATCTGACTTTCAAAAGGTGAATGTTCAGTAAAAATCGGAAGTGCTGTAAATCTAGAAGAACTGAACTATGAGGTTTTTCAAAAATCACTAGTGGTTTTGATAAACATTATCCCTGACCCATTCCCACAACCTCTTGAAACATGCCATCCTTTCACACCTTGACTTAGATGCTGCTGCCCGGAGCAAGGATCCTGTCCCTGTTATTGTTTGCTTACAAGGGTCCCATCAAAAGATCAATGCTATACAAACAAATAAGAAAATAAACACACACACATTCACCCGCCTATTATCACTCTATCAAGAAAAGAGATTGAGTCTCAAGATAGCTTAGTAAGTGTTATACTAATTTTTAGATTGTTTCACTGCCTGACATGACAGTCAATAAAATATAAAAAAATATTGTAGCTTCTGCCATTTGGCTGACATTGCTTTTGGCCTGATAAAACTTGAGGTATTTTTACTCATTACCCTGTCAGTCAGTCCTTGAATGCTGAGAGATTTCTAACTTCTCCCTTGAAATGTGTCATGATGGATAGAAGATGACTGTAGGTATTCAAACAGGAAATAAGGATGTAGAATCCTCCTCTTTGCCAGTGAACTAAACTAAAGAAAAATGGATTTGTGTAGAAATAGGCCTTCGCTCTTTGACCCCCCTCCTTTGGCACAAACTATGCTTGGCAAGGCTGCAGGTCCTCTCCAAAGAACCATACCTTGCTTTGAGCTGAGAGGGTGAGGGTATTGTGAAATTTGTTTAACCGTTTTACAGAATTCTGGTTTTATCACCTGAAAATGGCCCAGAAAATTTAATGTCTTGAAGGTAATTGATACACATGAGGTAACTGGTAGTCACAGAGGTCACATTTTTGTCTTTCAGTTTAGAGATACCAGGAAATGCTCTGAAACTCCCACTTCGAATTGTTGAGACTATCCCTGGTACATTTATTTTTGCCTAAGACAAATATTCCCAAATTATTTCAGGGCACAATGCAGGAGTTAGCATATGGAAGGGACCATGCATATTAGGAAATTTGAAAGCAGTCACTCTCTTTCAGAGGGTAAGAAAGTTTAGTACTGTGGACATTGACATTTCAGGGTCAAATGGCCTGGGAATAACTGGGCATCTCCAACCATTTAGTAGGATGGTTGAGGTCTTAGCTACTGACTAAGCTAGTTTTAGTTAGTAATCTCAAATAGGAAGTGCTGTAAAATGTTATTAAGGTTAGAAAAGTATGCTTCCTCTAAGTATGAAATACTAATAAGAGGAACATCTCTGTTGTTCCATTATAACTTGCTTTTGTATAGACATTTTGACACATTCTTTGAACTGATTGCCCAGGAGATTGCTCTTCTAGAACCATAGATAAGGAATTGGTCCCCATTTAAATTTTCTTTATCCAGTTCCAGTTGTGAAGAGCTGTATTTCCTTTAAGACTCTCTCCATACTCTTTGGCATGCCCACAACACAATTTTCTTGTCATCTTTATAAAGGTTCCAAAATAGTGATTTTTTATAGATAAAAAAAATCTGCAAAACCTTCTAAAACTCATCCAGAAGAGGACATCTTATATGTAAATGCATTTTAAATAGCAAAAATTAAAAGTCTTTGGAGAAAATTTATCGCAATAAAAATAGATAGATGTGAGAAATATCTGATTACACATCAAATGCACTATGATTTTTTTGAGTTTAACAACTTTCTTCTTGATTCAGATTCACTACAATCATATAGATTAAGACTCTTCTCAATTTTTGATTTGAAAAAAAAAAAACCAAACCAAACAAACAAAAAAAGGATCAATCCCTCAAATTTCCAAAATGCTAGACATTTTTCCTACATTCTAAATTACTCTAAACATTATTTCAATCTTCACTTGCAGCCTATTACCTGTTGTCTTTTCTTTGCCCTCTGATGACATCATATGACTTCTAGGACAAAGACACATTCAACATCTCCTACACGATTTTTAAAAAACTGAATTTTAAACTCACCTATCTGTATCACAAGGGTTTATGTGGCACAGTTTTCACAGTAGAACTAACACAGCAGCAGTACATGATAAATATAGCTGAGCACATTGCTTCAACATTTATTTTGTTGATGTTGCTGGATATACACATAATATATGCCATACTGTCATGAAATGAATCAGAGCATTTAATGACACAGAAAATATAGAAAGTCATGCTCATGGTTCATGTAACCAGGGTCATCCAGGCTCTCAAAATTGAAGATTAAGCTTTTAAAACTACTATACATGAGTCAGAAACCTTCAATTAGATGCACTAACTTCTTCAATAACATTTGAATGAAAAGTAACTCTCATTTAATAGTGAAATAGGGGAAGGACTGTGACTGGTGTAATATAGTATGATTATGAAATATAGGGAAGATAATGACTAGTGTAGCCATTAACTGAGCACATTGAATAGCTGAGAGAGAAGGCAATGGCAATAAGAAATAGTGCCTTACCTTTCTGCAGGGCTTTCCATCATATGATCTTAAAGTATCTTACAAAATAATAGCAGTGATTCGCATCACTTCTGGGAGGGATGCTGATGTTATAGTGGCACCTGATTATCTCGCTCTACATTGAAAGCTCTCAAAACCTGAGACACTGAACTACCTATTCATTGAATATTCTTGACATTCCCTCTGAGTACCATCCTTTTTTTTCCTCTCAGGATACATGTGACTTTTGCTGCTTCTCCCCAAGCTTTTCTTAGTCAAAAATGAAACCATAAGCTTTCTTTTTAAGGAAGAAAGCTGAAATCCTTCTTTCACTCTGTGCCCTTCAGACCAGGAGCTGAAATAGCAAAAAATAGCTATCATGCAACTTCAGATGGAATGAGAAGGAGAATGACCAAGGAAAAATAAAGAGGGTTTTATTTGACGATGCAACTCTGACCATCAAAAGAAGGTGAATTATGCTGTTGTGATAGGTTTTGTTATCAAATCTCTGTTCTAAATTTCTGAATTAAATTTTAAGTCTATATGGGTAAATGATACAGCTGCCTGGGTATAAAAAAATGTGATGTATAACTCTTAAGTAACTCCAAACTCTGGGTCTTGTGTGAAAATACATTCCCAGAGTAAGCTGTTTCATGCAAGATTACATTGAAATTGTATACTATAACCTTTCAGTTTCCTAAGTGGTGTGAGTATTATCTAACTCAAAGAGAGTAATTCAAATTATGTCTCATCCTGGAGGAACATGAAGCTGATTGATATCCCATTGTTGGACTGCACATCTCCCCCATCACTAAAATGTCTACTGTCATGTACATTCAGAAGCAACACAACCTGAGCTGGAAGCCACTTAAGCTCAGTGATCATTCTTATGCACAATTTAGACCTTTTCAAAGTGCTAAATTACAAACATTTTGAAGCATTGTCTCACAATATACTGTCTGGACACTAATCTAGTTTTTGCCCTGGAGTTCCAGATACTATCACAATTGAGAGAAAAAAAACAACCAAACCAAACCAACCAAACAAAAAACAAATAAACAAACAAAAAAACCCTAACAAAACACCTAAATGCTTCCAGTAGATATTTGCACAATTATCTTACTACAGTAAGAAAATATGTCATTTGATATTTATATTTGATATCTTAATATTTTTTTCTAACTGTGACCTGCGCAGTTGGTTTTCACATGAAGGAATATTCCCCCTTAATGAGTTTATCCCAATATTTTTACATTGCCGGTGTTTCTGCATCTGTATGTATAATCTGTAACCATGTAGACACTTACACATCTAAGACAAAGCATTGAAGATATAAATATGGCAGAGAGTGTTACCTGTTTGCTGACAATGTATACAGCTTGACAATACCAAATCAATTTAGGCATGGTGCACTTGGAAAATGAGATGCAATTTTTATCCTAAATCAATGGTGAATTAATTGATAAGACAGTAAACAAAGGTTGCATCTAATATATCTGGACCTGTGCCTGTAAGGGAGCTGCAGCTTTGACGAACTTGCTGGTGTTGCAGTTCTTCATGACAAAGTTCTCACCAGGATCTGGGAAAACCTTTGTCTTAGAAGTCCAGCTCACAGTATGATTTAAGTATAAAAGGATAAAGACTAGGAGGAAGCTGCATCAATTTTGGGTAAGAACAATGTTGGAATCCAGTCTGAATGCCTTGATATCAAAGATTTTAAACACATATCTAAAGCTATCAGAGTCCTTTAATATTATGGTTGTGCACTGGAGAACTGATGTGAAGTTATTGTGACTGTTACTTTTTTCTATTTACTTCCCAAAGGGAATTGAAGTCTTTCACATGTTCTATTGAATTTCCAATCAGTCAGAAAGTTTTCCGTGAAGACTATTTTTTAAAATTATTTTATTTTTATTAGTAATTGGTTACATGCCAAGGTAACTATGAGTCATTAGCACAAATTCTCGTTGTAGAGGGAAGGCTGGTACAAATGTTCTGAGATCCAAAACAGACAAAAGATGTTGTAGAAATCAATACCTAGTATTTAAGGCAAACACTTTTAATTAGCCATGAAAAAATCAGTTGGATTGGGATGGGAAACAAAGGGGGTTTCCTCATACGGAAAGCACTGCAGACATCAGTATAAAGATCCTTTTCTTTCCAGCTCTTCTGATGTTTTTTTAAGATTCTATTTTTTTCCAGTGGGGAGTATTTTTGTTATGTTGTTTTGTTTTGTTTGTCGTGTCTGTGGTTTTTTGTTTGTTTAGGTGGTTTTGGATGTATTTGGCTGTTTGTTGGCTTTTTGGTTTTGTTTGCTTGTTTGTTTGTTTTCTATTTTTTATTTAAATTTATTTGTCCTTGAGCAATTAAACTGACCTGTATTCCATATCCCAGCTTTATGTTTTTGCATGTGATGAAGAAAAGAGACTTCCCTGTCAGTGGATGGTGAATGCTCCTAAAATAGGAGCACGGGTCTTGTACTCCGAGAGGCACCTTGGCCACAGGCTCAAATATCAGCTCTTCTAGGCCACCTCTCGGAGCTAGAATGGCTCCTCTCACACCCAGTCCGGCACAGCTCCCAGGAAAGGACCACACTCAGAGCCAGGTGTCCACGAGAGAAGCAAAGTTTATTAGGGTGCCCGGCTTATAAAGGGATTGAGGGAGGTTTCTAGAAGATGGGAGGAGAAAGGGGAGGGACAAAGCATCCCATTGGTTCGAGCATAAGCAGAGGGGCAGAACAAGGAAAGGACTAATGGGAAACAGGAATCTAAACATAACCTTATATGAGGAAATGGTGCATTGCACTAAACTGGGGCCAATCAGGGAAGGGTTGGTGGGAAAGTCCTAGGGGTTTGTGAGAAGAACTTGGATAGGGACAACTATAGGGAAAATACAATGGGTAGACCTGTTGTCGTAACAAACATTAAATGGGAAATATTTATGTATGAAGAATCACAATTATAGTCCTTATAAATATTGTATGAAACACCAACATCCTCTGGAGACTTCCACATCCTCGTCCATCCATTGTTGACAACCTTCTTGCCAATTAACATAGTCCAGGTCTATCCCAGCACTTCGCTTCCTTCTTTTCCAGAAATAAGATTTTGATCATTGTCAGTTCATTCTCTCTTTTAGGGAAAAGGTGTGAGAACAACATATATAATTTTGACATAAACTCTAAGGCTATATAAAGTCAAACTGATACCTAGAACATATTTTGGGATCCTTAAAAGCACTTTCCTTTTTTTTTTTTCTTATAAAGTCAGAAAGGCTTAGTTGCACTTCAATAATAATGAGGATAGCTTGATACAAGCAGCATCTTGCTGAGTAAGTGGTGCGGCCAAATTCCCTGTCAGCACTTAAAAAAACTTGAAGAATGTGTTGAAGTTTAGGAAATTTCTTCAAAATCATCCTGCCTACTTCTGCACTGCAAAGGAAGCATTCTCTTGTTATCTCCTGCTTCTAGCACAGAAAAGCCCCATGCTGAATTAGTGTACAATGTAGATCATAAAGACACAAGATTTTTTTTTTTTTAAATATCCTTCTCCTGAAGACTCTAAAAATTTTAAAATGAAGGAAATTAAATAGATGAGTCAATCTCCCCAGAGAAAGTTTTCCCAATTTTTAGACCATAATAGATTTCCCTTGTGGAAATATGGTTTTCTTTTTGCTCTCAATCCTGACTTACTGACTTTCATAACTCATTTCTACTTTGTTTCTTCAATTTTCCTGATTTTAAAACTAATTTGGAATGAGACAGAAAGATTTCTATGAAGACTTTGTAGTGTTTCTGTTGATCTAGATTTGGAAATGAGATCTTCATAAATAGCCATCTTTCACATACTAATTTGCTCCCTCTCCTGAGCTCCCACACAAGTATTTACCATGCCCTGAAAAAGAACATTCACCTGAGTGCAAAACACACCACGAAATTATTCCCTTGCAAGGCGATCTCTTAGGATGAGACAAAATTTCCAGACCCGTGTACGATAACAGGGAAGAAAGGGACACACAAAGACCTACAGGTCTTTTGCAGTTGGGCTTATAGAAGGACCTGCCATGCTGTTTGTTCTCTGCTTTTTCACCTGTAGTCAAAGAGCCCTGATTATTTGCAGCTCACTCTCAGCTTCCTCAGCAGCAGCCCAACAAAGGTATTTTGCCAAAGGCAGCTGAAAATTACTCTCACAGGTTCCTAGCTCTGTAATGTCAATGCAGCTTCTGTAAGTTTAGCAAACTCCATTTCTGCCTTTATTCCCAATTTAACTGGCTGCTTTTGTGACATCTACTCATGCCATGTCCTCCAAGACACTTGAAGAGAAGCACTCATAGGGGAGTAACTGAGGTTTTCAAGCTTCCTATTCTATCATTCTCTCTCCATTTACTGGACATTTTCTCTGCAGTAAAGTAAATAACTAATCTTCCACTGACAGTGGAAGTGTACTCTGGAAATCATGATCTAGGTCAAAATACTGCTAGGGAAAACCATCAGGGACTTACAGTAGTTTTATACAAGTCTGATGAGAGGCAGCTGAGGGAGCTGGGGGGGCTCAGCCTGGAGAAAAGGAGGCTCAAGGGAGACCTTCTTTCTCTCTGCAACTCCCTGACAGGATAGTGGAGCCAGGAGGGTGTAGTGGGTGGACCCTGGCTAGTTGCCAGATACCCACTAAAGCCAGTTTTGCACTCCCCTCTGCAACTGGACAGAGGGGAGAAAATATGAAGTGTTCATGAACTGAGATAAGAGCCATGAGAGGTCACTTACTGATCACCATCACAGGCAAAACAAGCTCACAGTAGGGATATTAATTAAAATTATTACTGAAGGAATCAGAGCAGGAAAATAAGAAGTAAAATAAATCTTATAAACAACTTCCCTCAGCCACTCCCTCTTTCTAAGTTCTACCTTCTCCCTACCAGTGGCACAGGGAGATGGGAATGGGGGTTATGGTCAGACTCCTACTCCCTGTGGAGTCACTTCAGCAACTTCTCCAATTTTGAGTCCATCCCACTGGCAACAGTTCTGCACAAACTGCTCCACTGGAGGTCACTCTTCCATTGTGTCACTCCTTCAGGCACAGGCTGCTCCTGTGTGAGTTCCCCACAGGGTCACAAATCATGCCAGGTAAACCTGCACCAGCATGGGGTCCTCTCCCCATAGATCAGCAGGTCCCTGTCAGGATCCTGCTCCAGCATGGCCCTCCCACAGGGTCACAGTCTCTTTCGGGCATCCACCTGCTCCAACATGGGCTCCTCTATGGTCTGTAGGTGGATCTCTGATTTCCCGTGGACCTCCATGGGCTGCAGGGACACAGCTGCCTCACCACAGGCTGCAGGGGAATCGCAGCTCTGGCACCTTGAGCACCTCCTGCCTTTTCTTCTACACTGACCTGGGTGTCTACTGGGCTGTTTACATGTTCTCACGCTGCTCTTTTCTGGCAGCAATTTGCATCTTCACAATAACTTTTTCCTTCTTAAATATGTTATCTCAGTGGTGTTACTGTCATTCCTGACTGGCTTGGCTTTGGACAGTGGCAAGTCCATCCTGGAGCCAGCTGGAATTGGCTCTGCTGAACATAGGGGAAGTTCCAAGAGCTCCTCACAGAACCCAGCCTTGTTGCCTCTCTGCTACCAAAGCCTGGCCACAGTGGGATTGGTCTCTTCTGCCAGGTAACAATTGACAAGAGAAGAGAAAATATAGCTAAGTGGCACTAGGGGAGGTTTAGATCAGGTATCGAAGGTTGTCAGGTACTGGAAGAGGCTGTCCAAGGTAGCAGTGGAATCAATATTCCTGGAAGTGTTCAAAAACTGTGTGGATGTGGTTTTTGGAGATATGGTTTAGTGGTGGACATGGCCATATTATGTTAATGGTTAGACTTGATTATCTTAGAGGTCTTTTTCAACCTAAACCATTCTACAGTTCTATGACTTGTTACAGAAAATGCTATCATCATCATGGAGAACAAAAATGAAAATTTTCAAGATATGGAAGACTGGCAAAGCTATGTGAACAAAGCTGCAAGAAATAAATGGGGGATTGTATTGCCAACATTGCTCGATAAAAATGTAAAAAGGAAACATCACAGAAATAAAACATTCTAGCTGTGATCACACTAAAACAATACTGTGAGGAAATAGATGGATAGCAAAAGGTCCGTACAAATTATAATGTCTTCAAAACTCAAATCTCTGCAGCACAAAGCAGATTCTCGCTTCACTTCAGAGACTGTCCTTTAGGACAGATACATAAAATATAGCTGCTATCTCAAAATTCCAATATATATAATATAACTATAGTGAAAAGAGTGATAATTCTCAAGCTCTTGGTTTAGAAAAAAACACTATTTAAACATGCCTGTACCTGTTAACTGAGCCTAGGGTGACCAGGCTAGAGTTTGATTTCTAACTTGAAGCTTTACTTAAGCTGTACAACATAAATTTCACTGTAACAGTTGACTTCAGTTGGCTGTATTTAGGCATCTTCTCACTTCCCCCCACCCCCATCCCCACATGTGAATATCTGCTGCAGAGAGCTATAAAACATGACACAGGATCTGCAGAAACCTTGCTCTCCCCTGGAGCATCAGCTGGAGGCCAGGCAGGATGACAGTCATCATCCCAAATGGCACTAGACATTCTTGTGTGGTAGCTGAACTGAACTTCAAATGTCACTGTGCTTGACAGACTTTGTGTTGTGGTTACCACGCTTTTCGACACTAAGCATTGTTGTTTGCTGCCAGACAAAATGGTAAGGTTTGGCTGCTGTTCTTAACACATGTGAATTTCCAAGCTGCAAGATGGCAGGAAGTTAAGGTCAGACTTCAAAGCTTTACTTTTATGCTTAGATGAAGAGCCTCTTCCCTGAGCAACTTGATATAAAGAGGAAGGTGGTTAACCTGGACAAATCTTCATAAGTTAATGCTGTGCTCAACTCAATTTATGAATGGAGCTTTGGTAGTTGTGTTAGGTAGACTGAATAGCCCTCTTAAAGCCAGAAAATCATAGACTTGGTGATACGGCATGTAAATAGAGACAGTATCCTCTTTCAGTTATCAGGGACAATAGATACTTAGTGTTAATTCAGTATTAACATCTAAAAAGAGGAATAGACATGACTTCAGAGGTTATATTCCTGGAACAGCTACAATTTCAGTTTCTGATTTAGCTTCTCTGTTTTTGCAATTACCTGTGATATGTATGTAGATACAATACTTAACTATTTCCCAGGTCTGTTTTGAAGCTTAATTACTAGGTATTTCTTAAGAGCTTTGAGGCATTTATGAACATAAGCTGAAAGTTCACTCCTTCCTACTCTGCTGCTATTAAGAGCCATTATTTTCTTACAGATTTTCAGTTTGTTTTCAGAATATTGAATAATATCATATTAATGGCAATATAAGTCATTCTTATAAGTGTAAGTCATTCTAAGTGTAAGAGTGATGTCATTCTTATTGGATAACATTTACAAAGAAACTGTAACTTGTGCTGTTTGAGGGAAAAAAACCCCCAGTCTTTCTTTGTTAAAGTTAAAAGCCACATTCTGCATCAAGGCCCAGCCTTTATATAATAGGCAGACATTTCTGCAACAGGTTGCTCAAAGAAGTTGTGGAGGACCCATCCCTGAAAGTGTTAAGGCCAGGTTGGACAGTGCTTTGAGAAACGTGGTCTAGTGGAAGGTGTTCCTGGCCATGCCAGAGGGCTTGGAACTACTTCATCTTTAAAGTGTCTTCCAACACAAACCGTTCTAGGATTCTATGATCTGCTTTTTGACTGTCAAGAAGAGATTTGCTTTTACATACATTCTCTGTCTTTCACTCCCTCTCTCCCTGTTTCTTCCTTCCCTCCTCTCCCTCTCGCAGACACACATAGATATGCAAATGTACCGTCTCAGAAAATAAATCCACATATCAAGTTAAAATTAAACTTGGAGAGATGTCACTTTTTGACTCCGCTACATGATCCTCCTATATGTCTCACTGAGCGATCTGCAGACTGGCAACAAAATATGGAGTTCCTATTTTAAGACTGAGAGACCATCTAGCTCATAGTGGGTAAATGAAGGGTTTGACACCAAGTTAACTGTAATTATGTCAGCATTTTGTACAAAAAACAAGCTTTGCCTTTCTCCGTCAGCAGAGATCTAGAACTTGAGAAACCACAGACAAACAGGTAGAAGGATAACTTATTAAATGAACTGGTTTACAGGGTAAAATGCTCTTCTCTGTTGGATACTTGATTTTCTACAGAGAAAACATATCAGAGTTTGTCAGAGCTTCCTCCCCAAAAAGCTCAGATCTTGGTGTATTTCTAGGGTTCATTGAGTCCAGAGACCCTTCCTTCATAATAATCCTGTTGAGTAAATTATAGAGTTGATTTCCTTTATCATGGTAAGATGAAATTTTTGAGCTGTTGTTTGGATTGGAACATGCACAGGAGAGAGGTCGTATTTCTTAAAAATCAAATTTAGATGCATTAACACCCTCCCACAGCCCAACCAGAGCAAACTAATTGCATTGGCAAATCAGCCTTTTGTGTGGAGGATGGAAAGTTCTCGCTGTAACAGAGGCATCAAGGAGAACTGCAGCCTCATGAAGGTGAGTGCAGCTTTGTTGCATGAGAGTGTGTGCCTTGACAGGCCCTGGACATTTGTTGTTGTGACTATTGTCGAGAGTAATAAATTGAACATGTCAAAGAATGTTTTCAGGCAGGTCACTTTTCTCTGCACTAAATTTTCGGGACAGTCCTTAACAATATTTTTAATCTGCAGCAACAGGCACTTTCCCAAACTATTTTTGGACCTAGAACAACACCTGCAGAAGACTAGAGCTATATCCAACAGGCAGTTTGGTTGCCATGACCTGGATGACCCTGGGAGAAATCACTGATGTTAGATGCAGGTCCTCCCATGTTAACTGGCATCAAAACCAGAGTCAGACTGTCTGATCTGGGATTCAGAAAATCTTTAACACAGATGCAGTTCCACTGTCCAATTTTGGAACTTGTTCTTGTCTAGCCCATGCCCCTGGGAATCATTTTCATTCAAGTGAGGACATATGAGGCAGAAGGGGACTAATGAGTACTTCTGCTTTCCCTTTGTAAAGAATTGGGATGTTATCCTCTGCCAGTATAGATTGGTGTGCCAATGTGGTTAGGGAAACTGCACCACATGAAATGTCAGTATTTCAAGAGGTTCTAAATATTTGGGTGTAAATGTGTCAGGCTCCAAAGCAAGGAGAAAGCTCATCCAAATATGAGCATTCTTTCTGAATGCTGGGCAGCAATCACTGGTGTGTTGTAATCCAGCAGCAGGACATGTCTGATTACCATTGACCCTCTGTAAGAGAAACATGACTTGAGAGAGATAGTGATGTTTCTGAAGATACACTTTGCCAAAACATTATCAGTTTAACATAAGCAAGACTGTATGCCACTGTGTAGTGCATAGCCTGACCTTGAACATGGTCAGGACCAACCCTTTTGTCCATGCCCACCTGCCCCATCCTCTTTGCTTTTTTTAAACTTGACCTGCTGCTCAGCACAATGTGACTCAATAGATTTTCTCACCTGAGTTTCTGCAGTCTAGTGATCACTCAGTCTTCTGGTTGGTTGTCTGTACTTGTCCCACTGCTTCTGTCTAAAGCAGTGGAGCAACACAGAATAGCTTCATTTCTAAAGTCTGGAAAACTCAAGTGCTTGGGCGAAGCCAAGGTGCCTCCTATATCACACAACAATAATAAAATATAACTGCATTCTTTTATTATCTCTCCCAAGAGGTTGTTCTAAGTAGCAGGCGTGATAGCTCATAAGTAGTTCTAGATTAAAAAAAAACAAAATTAAAAAAACCAAAACCTAACCAAAAACAACAGAGTAATTCATTTTCTTCAAGGTCAGGAGACAAACTGATATAATACTAAGTTCCTCACTCTTGAAGGGCAATAAACTCAAAGTTGGCAGCTACAAAAAAGCAGGCTTGCTTTATTTTGCAGTTTTAAAGTTCTTGGGCCACAATAAGTGGCAGTTTCAAGTCTTCTATATGTTCTTCAGTAACAATAAAACATACCTCCAGCCTCCCATAAGGCTGACACTGGGAATTCCTAAGCTCTCTAGACAAGCCAGAATAAAAGATTTTTCTTCCTGAACAGCTTTGAAGTAATAAAATATACATTTATCAATACTCTGTGTGACAATAGAGGAAACATATATCCCAGGATGTGTTTCATGCAGATGACGCTCACTGTTTTCTTCACTGATTCCTGGAGGGACAGCAGTCACAAACACTGGCCAGACCTCTGAGGTTCCTGGCATTGCTCTTATGGTGTTCGATAGCAGTGTGTTCTAATCAGTAATCAAATATTTTTTGACTGCAATAGATCATGAATGCCTTCAATAAATAAAATGTATCATAGATTTTTTTTTCTTTTTATTCCTGTAAAATAGGTTTTACCTTTGTTTTGCAACCAGCTTCTCTCAGCCTCTCAGCATGGTTACAATCCCACTTAATCTTTAATGTTCAAAGCAAAGTACATCTTGAAAATCCAAATCTCAAGGGATTGAGGTAAATAAAAGCAAAAAGAGATGCAAGAAAACACATTGCTTGGAATCATTTGATCACAAGGTTGGATAAAGAGGGAATTTGTATAGTTTAAATTGTGGTGCTTGGATAAACTAAAGGGTTTCACCAAGATGAATTGTGTGCTTCATTGGACCAGTTTGGGGTTGCATATAGGACTCTGAAAACCCAGCTGCAGGATGGCACATGTTGGTAGTTAAATTTATGTTACATTTCCATATGAAATATTATTAACAAAAGTAGCAAGAATATCATATAATGCCACATCCAAAATGGGAGACATCTAATATTATGACCTGAACATTTGCATTTTAATAGCATAGAAAAGTAAATCAGATTTACTATGTAATTGAATATATTGTCCATTAGTAACAGCACAGGTAAAATTTTCTTAATTTCATGCTATTACACCAGAGTAAATCTCACAGTTTTTATTTAAATTCTAATTCATCCAATGTTTTCTTAAAATAAATGACACATGAAAGATTTTTTTTTCCTGTTCATTTTATTTAATTTAGTTATTTCCTTTTAAAAAAAAAAAATTGAAATTAGGCACCTGCAATTTTATTTACTTTAGTATTGTAATTATATTTTACATGTCTTCCAGCGATGGTAAATAAGAAATATGGTAAATCAGTGAAAATAGCGTTCAACTATGGACTCTGAAAAATAAACTATGGACAAGCAGTAAAGATAAAAAGCCTCCACATGAGTATGATGTAAATCATCTTTCTAGTGAGCTTTATCCTAGAGAATCTTCTTAGCAATTCCCTTATGTTTTCACTTATTTATCATTATTTACTTTTAATAGAAAGATGTGTTTTCCCTCTGTGAAATAATGTTTTTAAGGTTTGTCATTTATCTCATGAGGAAGACACTTTTATGAAGCAATTTCTGACATGTTAACATCCCAGTCGTTTAAAACTAGAACACTGTCCTAGTTTAGCAGGTGAGACCAGTTGGCACTGTGTGGGGGTGATCAAGGCTGTGTATTCTACCCCCTCTA
>JAWWEV010000095.1:67566469-67579734 GCA_035583235.1 Hafferia zeledoni
GGGGTGTTGCTGTTTTGTTTGTCGGGTTTGCTTTAGTTTGGTTTGGGGTTTTTTGAGGGGGACGTGTTGTTATTTCCTGGAATTTTTACCTGTAGGAGTTTGATCTCATTCGAAAAATAAAATTTTGCAATGTTCATGTAGATGCCTAAATATAAGTTGGATGCCTAATCTGCCACCACAGTAGGAGATTTGTTACAATATAATTCCTGCTGCCACTAGACCTGTGGACAGAAATATGTTCCTACCTTAAGGTGGGTTGCATCTTCCCTCCTGAACTCTAACGCATTCAGTAGCTTGGTCTGCATTGATTCCAGTGGGAGCTGAGAACCTAATTGAATCCAGGAACTAATTAAGGTGAATCCCTCTATTGGATTTAAGTTGTCTAAATCATAGAATCATAGAATTGTTAAGGTTGGTAAAGGCCATTGAGATCAATTTTAAATTGAAAGAGAAGAAGTTCAGGTTAGATATTGGGAAGAAATCACTATATGTGAAGTTGATGAGGAACTGTCACACATTGGCCAGAGAAATGTGGATGTCCCATCCCTGCAACTGTTCAAGGCCAAGCTCGATCGGGCTTGGAGCAACTTGGGATAATGGGATCTGTCCCTGATTGGATGGAATATCAGCAGTGGGAAATGCCAAGACTATAATGCCAGAATAGGGTTATCTCGGAAGAATTATTCACAGCATCACTTTCCGAGGTTACCATACTTCCCCCTATCCCTTTATCATTAAAAGAACACAACAGAAAAAGGCATTGAAAAAGCCTAGGAGCAGATGATAAAGAAGGCACATGCAGCTTACTTGGAAGGGTGTCCATGTAGATCTTCCAAAGACTACAGCATGAAAAGGTCATATAATTTACATGACGACTCCATTTGTGTTATCTCTAGGGTGTCAGGCAAGGCTGTAAATAAGCTAAACAATACAACTTTCCAGGTTTTAAAAAAAAAAAAAAAAGAAAAAGAAAAAAAAAAGAAAAAGAAAAAGAAAAAAAATGAAACACCCCTCCTCCATATCTATTTTTATGGTTTCTATTCCACTGCTTTCCTCCCCACCCCTTCCTAGGGATTATTCTACCTAATAAATTTCATGTAGTCATAGCGATGTTTGCAATTTAAAAATTTAAAAGATTTGAGCCACAGCTGCACTATCCTGGCAAGCCAGACCAGCTTTGGGTAACAAGATTTATTTTCATTGTGTGCTGCCAAGTCAACCTGAAGACAATGTTAATAGAAAAGGTCACAGACTGATAAGCTGACATGTCTCTAATTCTCCAGGACAAATCCGTGGATGGTGAATTGAAATGCTACTCTGTAGCTCCTCAGGGGCAGAGGCATTAAAGTTAAATGTTACAGATGTGAAAGAATGGCAGCAAGCATGTTTAGTTTGCAAAAGAGCTTGTGGCTGTGGTGGTAGAAATGCAGGAGACACCACTACAATTTATTTTCTGGGCTGAAGGATATTTTAAGGACACACTGCCACGACCTCAAGGTAATGCAGATCTATTTGCTAGGGCAAAACTGGTGGTGGGTAAGAATGGCACAGTTCACAGGTAGAACAGATCACTTCAAAAGGAAGATCTCCTTTCTCTGTATTAACATAGGATTTGCAGTGTGCAGAGGAGAGGGAATGAAAGAAAATGGAAAGGTGTTCATCTGCTTTCAGGATAGTAGTTTAAGGCTTCAGACTTTCCATCTGAAGGAAGATTGCTTTTATTTAGTGTTCCAAAATTCAACAATTTGAATTAAAAGTCTCTTTTGCCCTCAGTGTTGGCACTTACACTAGGAAATTGAACAGGGACAGGGAAGTGCCCAGTAGCAGAATACAGATATCTCTGTCGTTAAATGTTTGGAAGAGCCCTTGGCGTGCATTGTGCTAAACAATTTATGGACACAGTTTGCAATTTGGGACAAGCCAGTGTCCATTCTTAACAAGGATTTTTGATAAGACAAGGGTGAATGATTTTAAACTGAAAGAAATAAGGTTCAGATTCAATATTAGGAAAGAAATTCTTTATGTGAGGGTGGTGATGCCCTGGCACAGGTTGCCCAGAGAAGCTGTGGCTGCCTCATCCCTGGAAATGTCCAAGGCCAGGTGGGATGAGGCTGTAAGCAACCTGGGCTAGTGGAAAATGTCCATGGCAGGGTTTTTTAAAGTCTCTTCCAAACTGAATCATTCTGTGATTCTGTGATTGTAGATTTGTTTGGAGAGTAAGAGAGGTCTTACAATGGAAGCAGATGGACATGTTCCAGGTGGTCTTAGCAAGAGAACAGTCTTGGGTTGGTATAATTTACAGACAAAGAGAGTGGGATAAGGACCTCTTTCTTAAGATTGTTCATCTCTTAAGAGTTTACAGAAACAGATGGAGAAGCAACAGTCCTTCTCCAGGCTGATGGGAAATGAAGGAAAATTTAAGTTTTTCTTCTTATCCCATGGAGAGGAGCAGGAATCTGCTACACTCACCGCTTTGGTTTAGTCTTCTGCTTCAGGTGAAAACTTGGTGGCTCAAATGCAGTATATCCTCAGAGAACATTAAAATTCAATATAAGCAAGAACAGCCCTTTCATCCATTGATTGAACAGGATAAAGAAATGTGAGATATTACTACCAGAATGGCATGACTAATTCGTATGAATATGGAAGCTGCTAATGATACATTTTCTATTATGACTCAGGGGAGACTAACATGATGAATTTGTCTTTTTTTTTTTCTTTCCCCCTTTTTTTCCTCTCTTGCTCTCAGTCTGAAAGACTGACACAGAATAAGCAGAGGATAATGAAAAGTCTCTGCATTAATTATTTCTGTTGTTTCATGCTAAGGCGTCCTAGCAGAGATCAAGGTCCCACTGTGCTCCACGCTGTATGAACACATTGTAAGGAACAGACACAGCTAGGAACAATTTGCAGTAATAGAATGCCCATGTGAAAAGAGAAATACAAGCTAATATCTCATTTACAGTATGAGATTTCAGGGGAATAGTATATCATATTATAGTTCTGGATATTTGGGGAATTTGCACTCATCTTTATTAATATCATTAGATTGTTGAAACATTTGAGGCCAACTGACACCATAGCACCTCCCAACCTTTATGGATTAAGCTCAGTACATTGATTCATGAGAATACTCATTGCTGTCAATTTGCTTTCTGGCTCTTCTTGATTGCTGCAGTGGCTGTTTACAATTTCCTTGTGCATGGGACTTTCTAGGAGTGGGCAAGAGGTGTGCCACTTTTGGCTCTGAAATAGGGATGTTTCAGATAGAATTGTTTTTCTTCATCCTGAGCCTGTTATAACTGATTAAGTAAGAGAACTTTATTTATGGAAGCAACTCACACTACATTCATCTTAGCTGGATGGCACAGCCTGTGCTGCTGCCACACTTATGCAAAATATTCAGACATTAACAAGCATTAGATAAAAGCAAATAAACAAACAAATACAAAATCCAAACTACAGGGAGCAAAACTACCTAAAATGAATGCTTCACCTAAAACAAGTGAAGGAGTTAGCTAGCTTTATATCACTTGTTTTAAACATTATTTATTTCTCACCATCTCTTGGGTGTCTGTTTTCTGTTTTCCATGTATCTTGATAGTTGCTATCTAGCCAAAGACCTCCTTAAATTCTGAGAAGTATTCTTGTTGTGGAAAAGAGTGTTCCAGTATTTACAGTGAAAACATCACAGCCCAAACAAGAAAATGCAAGAAAACCGTACCCCTACAATCTAGCAGACATTTCAGAAGAAATTTTATAACCATCCATCTATGTTATAAGGTATTTAGACAAAATTTTCTTTGCAGGTTAACACACAGAGTAAACAAATGAGATTACCATGAATTTACTGGAGTGGATCAGATTAAAATCTCAACCTGAGTTTTCAGCTGCAAGAAAAATTAAAAAAGAATATAATACTTATAATTTGGTAATAGATAGATCTTTCTACAATTAGTTTTTCTGCATCTTTACAATTGATGTGTGGTAGCTGTTAAACAGAATAGTCAGACTTTAAAATCATAGAATCAAAGAACCATGGAATGGACTGGGCTGGAAGAGATATTAAAGGTCATTCACCTACAAACCCCCTGACATGGGCAGGGTCACCTTCCACTGGACCAGGTTACTCCAAGCTCCATTTAACCTGGATCTTAATACTTCCAGAGATGTGGCAGCCACAGCTTCTCTGGGCAACCGGTCCCAGTGTCTCACCACCCTTACATAAAGAATTTTTTCTTAATATCTAATCTAAACCTACTCTCTTTCAGTTTAAAACTAGTCCTCCTTGCCCTGTCATTCCAGACCCTTGTACATAGTCCCTCTTCATCCTTCTTGTAAGTTCCCTTCAGGTGCTGAAGTGCTGCAATTAGATCACTGCAAAGCATTTTTATTCCAGGCTGACCAATCCCAGTTCTCTCAGCCTTTCCTCACAGCAGAGTTGTTTCATCCCTCTAACCATCTTGGTGCCTCCTCTGGACTTGCCCCAACAGCTCCATGTCCTTCCTGTGCTGGGTCCCAGGTCTGGAGGCAGCTCTGCAGGTGGGGTCTCACCTCAGAGCAGAGGGGCAGAATCACTTCCCTCGACCAAAAGGACACACTGCTTTAGGTCCAGCAATAGTAATAATAATAACACATAAACCACACAGCATGTAATTATTTGATTTTCAAATTAGAGAGATATTGCAAGTCATAGTGTACTTATCAGACCATTATCTGATGAACCATAGGACTTTTGCCAGGGCCTTGAATGGACAAACACTGGTACAGCATCATGATTATTCAATATTATAAGACATCTTTTAACTTCAAGACATACTTATACACAGTCAGTGAAAAACTGACTGCTGATGTTCTGACTATTTTCATTTTTGTTTCTTAGTTTGAGAGGAAAAATAAAACCCTGTTGTAGACACCTACTGCCTTAATATGAAAACTAATAATTAAATTATATTGTCACCAGCTGAAGCTATGACTCAGTTTCCATTGTTGCTTTAGTGCTTGTAATTTCCTGTACTTATTTATTAATTACACTTTCCAGATTTTATCGCGATGGCATTCACTTTTACTTTATATCCAGAACAAAAAGAAAAAATTCATTCAATTGGGAAAGCTTTAATTTGGTATGTGTCAGTGCATATGCAAGAGAGACCAGAGTTTGGACTTCTCTGAAATGTTGCCAAAATTCCATTCTACTGCACTTTTACACTGTCAAGAATAAAAATCATTTGTACTCTTTATCCCCACAGCACAGACAGTAAAACATATCTCTAAGGCAAAAAATCTGTAAATAGCTGACTTGACTGATCTATATTCATTCTACTGCATGCTTTACAGCTGAATTGTATGCGAGCTTGCTAATTTACAGCTAACAGTGCTTAATTCCATATATAAAGTGTAGACTACCACTGCGGGAAAGAGCTAAAAAATCTTGAACACAGTGTAAACATTATTAACAGTTCACATTCACTTCTAGGGTTCATATGCAAGTCAAATGGTACACACAAACAAAAAGCTCAACCCTGAGTTATACAGAATGAAAAGACATGCCAATTCAATGACAAAGGATGCTTTTGGATTGGACTCTGCAATCAGTTTTGAGGCATTCTCTGGCTTTTTCAGACTTCTTCTATAAACTAATTGACATTATTATGTGCCACACTTTCTTACTGAACACAAATTGATTTCTGTTTAATGGTCAAAATTGTAAAAAAATTCCTTTGGGACTGACCATTTTCTCTATGCTCTTTAATATATTCATTAATAAAAATATAAATATTAAAAAAATACAAAATGAAAATTATTTAATTTGTCATTTTGCAGCAGACAGAAAAGTGGTTGAGTAGAAGAGGGTAAAAAATATGAAGCATTCCTGCAGGTAAAACCTGAAAAAGGTGTGACTTCAGGGTGAGATAGGTAGTTACACACATGACAAGAAATAGTAAGTTACATTTCCTGGTTGAAAGATTTTTGCTATTGACTCTTAGAAGCAGTTTGTATTGTGCTAAATTACTATCTGATAAGGAGCTTCAGAATGTCACTTTATAGACTATTATGTAACAAACTTAAAGGTACGCTGTTCCATCTGTGTTTGGTGCTGATACTTGCTTGGTAGTGGAATATTATGTCCCATTACAACAATTATTCACCAGCATCCGAGATATCCTTCTTTTAATCACAGAACCAGACAGCATGCTGAGTTAGAAGGGACCCACAAGGATCAGCAAGTCCAGCTCTAAGCCTTGCACAAGGCCATCCCCAAGAGTCACACCATATACCTGAGAGTATCATGCAAATTCTCCTTGAGCTCTGCCAGCCAGAGCTGTGTCCACTGCCCTGTTCAATGTCCAACCACCCTTTAGGGGAGGAACCTCTTTCTAATATCCAATGTAAACCTGTCCTGACACAACTTCAGACCATTGCCTGGGTCCTGTCCCTGGTCCCCACAGAGCGGAGATCAGTGCAAGCCCCTTCTCTGCCTCACCTGAGGAAGCACCCACAGTGAGGTCTCCCCTGTCTCCTCTTCTCCAGCTGAACACACCAAGTGGCCTCAGTGTCCTCACATGCTTCCTCTCAAGGCCCTTCCCCATCTTAATAGCTCTCCTTTGGACACTATCTAATGGCTTCATATCTTCCTTATATTGTAGTGCTCAAAACTGCCCCAATATTGCAGGTAAGGTGCCCCAGTGCAGAAAAAAGTGAGCCAATCCTCTCTCTCATCTGGGTGGCGATGCTGGGCCTGATATCCCTCAGGACATGGATGTCCCTCCTAGCTCCAGGGCCCTGCTGACTTGTGGCCAACTGGCCACTGACCAGGACCCCCAGGGCCCTTTCTCCACACTGCTTTCTGGCATGTCATTCCCCAGTCTATCTCTACATCTGGGGTTGTCCCATCCCAGGTGCAGAATCTGGCACTTGACCTTGTTAAATATCCTATGGTTGATGGTTGTCCATCTTTCTCATTTGTCAAGATCTCTCTGCAGGCCTTTCCTACCTCTGAAGAAGTCAACAGCTTCTCTGAGTTTTGTGTAATTTTCAAACTTCTCCTCCAGTCCCGCTCTTTTTAACACCAGTTGAACTAATGTCTAATGTGTTTCACTTTTTGAAAAAAAAACACTTAACACTTTAGCAATCTGAGATGAAGACTCTGTGCTGTATGAGTAGGGAATAAAACCTAGCAAAAGTTTGTACACACTGTCTTTTTTTATATATGCTGATGAAGTTTATGAGCTTAGCAAGCTATGGCTCTGGCAGCATACCTGGACTACACCTTTTCTGTTAGCTCTCAAGCACTCGCACAGGCTTTTAAAGCTTGAAGACCTTCAATGCTATGTTGATGTACCTCCTATCTCTGCAATGTTCCTTCTTTGGGTTACTCCAGGGACCCTCTGCCATTTTTTAAAACTGAATTAAATACCTTAGAATTACACTGGTGGCTTTATGAATAGGCTATTGCTTAAGGTGCATCCTATAGTAGTTGCTGGTAGAAGTTAATTCCCATTTAGAGGGACCAAGGAAGGTTATACCTATCTGAAGAAAGGGAGAAAATTTAGGTTCTTTTCATTGTGATTTTGGGGGTTTTGTTTGGGTTTTTTGTTTGTTGGTTGGTTGGTTGGTTTTGGTGTTTTTTTCTGTTTTCCTAGCATGTTCACTCAGTGAGAGCAACCAATACACACAGAAAGTATGAAATGGGGAAGGACTATCTATTGTTGAATTTATTCCCACTCATTTTCATCTACAAAAAAATTGTAGCAAAAGTAAAGATCAAGTTGGAGCTTAGATAGAGCTGTACAAATATGAACCTCTTAGTAAACTAAATATCCAGAATATCTGGAAACAGTCTGCCAACTGATGATTATTAGAAGAAATAAAATATAATTGTTTTCTACTTTCCATCCCTTTATCCACTACTAAATGATACTGAGTCCACACTGCTGATTGTAGGATCTGTAGGAGATTCAGACTTACAGATCCTGTTGCTGTTGGAGTCCATAGACAGAGCTGGGGAAAAACCTCCAGAGTCTTTGAGACTTGTAACTGATGGAGGCCACTGTAAAAAGTGGGAAAATAAAAATTTATCTGAAACTGTAGCTCAATTTGTGCTTCTTCAACAGAAATGCACAACAGTGTTTTGTTCTTCATATACTTCCCAAAACATACATATGCTAATTATGAGGTGCATATGTGCTGCCAAGTGAACACCTACTGATATTTCTGCTGGTTTTCTCATATATAAATCTGCAAATAACTGCCTTCCTAGGTTGCAGTGGGTCTCACAAGATGCTAATATAGAAATACAAGGTATGAAGCTTTGCAAAGCCTGAGGCACCAGTTTTTCCTTAAGCCCATTCTTATAGTGTGGTCACGAACCCTGGAAGTGACCTCCCAATGGCTTGGAGCTATCATCCAGACAAGTGAGGGATATCTGTACTCTGGTTTAACCAGCCTTATTTTCTCAAGAATGATGGTGTGTCTAAAAGCTGAGAACAAATTATGTCTCATTTGCTCAGCAAGATCATGCTAGCAACCGCTGCTCGCACCTGTTCTGCCTCTGTAAGCTATATATATGCCAATTGACATATAAAGACTGAATAAAAATATAAATTTATATAATAAAATATATATATTAAAATGTTTAAATATATGAATGGGTATATGTATACATACATACAGAAGAAAGAAGAGAGCTCCTACCTGTGCCTCATCTGACAGAGACATTAAAGAGCTGACTGGCTGTTACTATTACATGGATAGACTAATTTAACACTAATGAGAGATGAGGATATCAGAAAGCAGCTTGGCATAACCACTGCTGGAAACCATCTCTGCACTGTTTCAGGCTTTCCTGAGGTTTGGCTTGTGAAATTCAACATGAGATCCCTGATTGAATGTCTTTGGTGGATGATGATAAATCACATGGATCTTGAGTCTGGAAAATAGGCATCTGAGCAATTCTACTGAGGCTTATGCTGGCACACAGGGGAGGCATTCAGGATGTGGTTGGATGTGAACAGGTTTACATGGGAGCATCCTTAACAGTAGGCAGTAATGTCCACTAATGGTTTGCAGACAACTTTTTATTATAAATGGGAAATCATTATCGCCTCCTTTGGTATTTGATGTAATAACATTTATCATGTTGAGTTATTTTGGTATTCATGGGGATGTCAGATGCAATTCCATAGGAACTACTTTTAGAATAAATGCCCACTAAATCACAATGGAATTAATATGAAATTAGATATTACGGTAACATTATTATCAAAAGAGGTCATTGTGATTGATGTGCTGTTCAAAATGAGGATAACCAAAAGGAATTACAGTCAGACCTGATTAATCCAAATCACTTTGTAGACTCCATTTTATGCAGATTACCAAGCATTTTCAAACTGATAAATCAACCATAAGTACAGTAAGGAGATGCAGACCACTTTGCCAAAGAACTTCTGTGTACTGTGAAATGAGACAGCTAAGAAGCCAAATTACTCCAAACATTAAATCAATTAGTGGAAAATAATGATTTTATTTTTGATTTAGATTATGGAGATAATTTTGTGAATTTTAGCTTCATGGGGAAGGAGAAAACATTGATATTCTGTTGTTTTTTCTGGAATAAACGCAGTTTGTCTGCTTTCCTGTGATCTGTAATCTTGGAAGTCTCACCTAATCCTGTGTTAGTAATTCCTTTCCCTATGAAATTATGAAAGATTTAAGATCGGCTGTTTTGTTGTACAAAGAGACCATGGACAAGGGCATGAGTCATCAGTACACTGTGAGACAACTGAGATTGCATATTTGGCATAGACCCCCACAGTTTTCACTTTTAGATCCAATTTCACTTTCCTGGAGAGAATGGCACCTCAGCATTTTACACCTGGTTACTTGGACTCACCTCTTTGCTTCTCACATGTCACAGTTGTCAACCTGATTTTCAGTTACTGGGTGCCAATAGCACAACACCCTCTGACTGTGTCCAGCCCCTGAATGAAAGAGGCTCTTCATCTCTGAATAAAGCCAGTGTTTTTCACTAATGGAAATAACACACTTCTTGCCAGATACACTTGTCCCATGGTTGTCATCAAAAGATGCTTGTCGGCAAACGGAGGATTAGAGCCAAGAAAGCTGATACAGAAAGTAGAATTATTGCTCTGCAGGTTGATCTGAACATTCTCCATGGTAAAAACATGAAGCGATTCCCCTGAATAGAGAAGCCTTTTAAGTATTTGGCAAGCAACATTCCTTGCCTCCCACTGATTTGCATTGGAACTTTTTTCTGAAATCAGCTGAAGACTTCAGGTGGTTTCTTTATCTACACTTTCTTCATGGAAAGATATTAAATAAAATTAGAGGAAAAAATCCGTCTATTTTAGAATCTGAAATTATAAGTCATATCTCTAATAGAAAACAAATATAACATTTGTTCCATGAAGAGCCTGTGCATAACTAAAAACTGTAAGAGAGAGAAAAAAAAACCAACTAAAAAACAACAAAACCCAAAAAGATTTAACCACAGCTTTTCATGCAGACAAATGGCCCCTTTGAGCAAGGATTTGTGGCATGGAGATGAAAGAAAATGCATATACTGCAAAATGTACAGATGGTAGAAGACATTTTTAAGCTCCAATTATACCAGGTGTTTTATACTTTGATTATCTTTATCTGTCCAGCCTCTGAATTAGGTGTTAATTACTGAGAGTAAATAGGCACTTTTAGACAAAGCGTCCTATCATTGTTTTTCCCGCTGATCAGCACTGTAGCAGACAGAAAAATTACATGGCTCAGGTTGGAAAAGACTGCAATATTCCCTGGGGGGTTTTGGCAATCAACTGCCTTACGAAACTGCGGGTCTGAAGCCAAGACAGTGAGCAAATTCAGTTCACATTCTACATGGCTAAAGGCCATTTCCAGGACAAACAACGGCACGAAGGTTTGAAATTCCTTAATAGGCAGGAGCAAACCTCAGTGTCTCATAGTCTAAATGGTCACAGCTGAGCAGGTGCCATTCCTTCCCTCTCTTTCAGGGGAAAAAGGGAAAATTAAAGTAGCACATCCCTTCATCAAGAAAGGATTAAAGTATGCTTTTTTCTCCCCTCAGTAATGGCAGTTTTGTTCGTTTGTTTTACTATGTTTTATAATAGACACATACAAATAACCAAGAGGCATGTCTGAAGGTGACAGACACTGCACAGGTCCTATGTGTGGCTTGCACTTGTAAAGAGGCCAGTTGTCCTTCTATACACCAGCGGTCTTAATAGGGGGTTCATGATAACTCATTAGGATGTGTGAAGAAAATATTTTTGTAGTGTTAATAAGTAAAATAAAATAATTATATTATGGGAAATTAAGCATCTAACTTATACACACAGAACTGAATTTAGGCATTTGAACTCTGGAGTTTATTCTCACACCTTATTTTTGGGTCATTAACATTAAAATCCTGACAAATTCTTCAGTATATTGTCTGTTGCAACCACAGTCACCTCTGTTTTGTCAGAAGTTAGCAAGAAATACACAGCATTCTTTCCTTCACATAAATATCTGGCAAGGAATTTTACATTTGTGAAACCTGTAGGGTCCTGTTGAAAGACTTCTTGAAATGTTTATAACCTTATTTTCATTAAGTATAATTTATAACTTTTATGGTAAATCAAAAATCTTTCCTATATCACTATGAAATGTCTGGAAAAGCTTTAATGTAAATAAGAATATGTAACTCGAGTTATATAGAGCATTATGAAGCCACAGAATGTAATAATAATATTAAACCCCAATGATTATTTTTGTTAATTCAAAAATGTTATAGTTCGTTGTATGTTTATAATACTTTTCACACAGAGTAGCTGTTTTTGTCTCAGCAGAAACATTCTCTCAGATAGTTCCATGTATAGTTTGAGGTCTATTTTACTTACAAGAAAATAAAGTTTCAATAAAGATAAATGATATTAATTTTGTAAGTATATGTGAAGAGTGTTATAAAAACTCTATTAAATATAGAAAGGTTTCATTTTCTACTCAATTCTAAACTATAAATGAGCTCGTTTTTGTTTGGTTTTATTAAGAAAGTGTCATGCTTCTACAGAAACCTATTAGTTTTGCTCCCACTCAATTATGTAGCAATTTTTAGAAAAGGCTTGTAGATTATATCCAATTATATAAAGACTTATCCAAGAGAAAAATAAGACATGATTGAGTTGAAAACTATATTCCTCAATTCAATAATTTTCTAGTCTGAATTTAAGTTTCTATTTCAAATTCAGCAAATAAAATTCCATCCTACAGCAAAATAAACTGAATTACTGCTACTTCTCCTCAGGACTATATAAGGCCAAGGTTGCCTTATTTTTGGGCCATTTATCTTTATGCTCTTTAATCACCTCTCTGGACCATAGTAGGGGTTGGAGCTTATTTCTAGGCATTGAATTTGTAGGAATAGCAAAAAGGAAAGCATTATTCTGTGCCCTCTGACTTATGCAAATTGCTGTCTCAAGGAGATGGGATGCATGCCCCAAAATTTGTCAATAAAATGAAAGGAGAGAGATAAAGATTCTTATAGGTCATGCTTTTGTATTTATCAGCAGAGCAGAGGTTCATTCTTATTCACAACAAATCCTCTGTATAGAAGAGGAAGAAAAAAAAAAAAGAGCTTCTGAACTTTTCTACCAATTCAAAAAGATCCATAATACAAAGAGCAAACACAAACCAGATTGTCATTTCTCAGGTTAGCATTTACTGGCCAGGTCAACGAGAATTGAAAGAAAATGTCTTTCTACAGGTAAAACAGTGAATTTTATCTTGATTTCCTCAGAGATTATATATACACATATATTCCCAAAAACAAATTAAAGGAAATGTTAACTAACTAACTAAATATAAAAATAAGCAAATTAATAGTTTAAAGTTATTTGATAATAACTACTGTCTCATATCATTAGGCCTATATACAGTAACAGGAGTCACGAATGTCCCAAGAACAATTCTGAGGCTTTGCCCTTACAATACTATGAACCAACAAAGGGTTCTTGGGGATTAAAAATGTTAGTAGTGGATGTTCCTAAAGATAAATTGCAAGGACATCTGTTTCTCCTTCCTTCCAAGGAATATTCCAGGAGACACTAAGCACATGAGTTTGTGCGTGGAAGAAACATTCCTGATGTGCCCAAAAGACAACTAAGAAGAAATAAGGTCCTTTTTCTTTTTTCTTTTCTTTTCTTTTTTCTTTTCTTTTCTTTTCTTTTCTTTTCTTTTGGTTTCTTTTCTTTTCTTTT
>JAWWEV010000095.1:67580131-67603743 GCA_035583235.1 Hafferia zeledoni
TTTTCTTTTCTTTTCTTTTCTTTTCTTTTCTTTTCTTTTCTTTTCTTTTCTTTTCTTTTCTTCTTTTCTTTTCTTTTTTCTTTTCTCTTCTTTTCACTGCTATTCTGGAAATGTTTAATCTAACTGTCTCTTCTGCAAGAATTGCTTTTTATTACATTTCCACAGAATGATACCTAAAAAAAAAAAAAAGACTTTGATATTACTTTTAATTTATAGGACAACTGAAAGTCTCTTAAGTACTTGGATATCTATGTTTTGAGCCAAACACAGTAACTGAATGGAAAAAGCTTCAGAATTTTTCATTTATAATATTCGAGGGATATTTTTTCTTGTGACTAATCCACCTCTAATACGAGTCTGTTGTCATGTGCAACATGGAGAGCAGAATTGCAAGGCCTTTGTGGTTTACTTAGAAATATACACAAAATACAGACACTGTTGCTCATCAAAAGCTCAGAGCAAACTCAGTGATTTTATATCCTTTTAACCACATAATTGCTTTGTCCCAAGAAGCCTGTATGAAATTTGTTTCACTCTTACTAAACAGGAACCAGTTATTTGGATAAAACCCAACCATTTTTATCAGTTACATATCCCTGTAGTGTACTGTCAGAGAGAAAGGAGCATAGTTTCACTGGCTGCCATATAGCTGCTTTAAAAATTAAACAGAACTTCTTTGAATGTGTTAATTCTGCCTCTAACACACATCTGATCCCTTTCCATGTTTCAGAAATGTTATAGAAAAGGAACTAGCTGTCTGTTGCAGTGGTCTCTAAAGGAGAATGTTCCCCAGGTAATCAGCAAGTCAAACCACTGGGGCACAGGGAAAGAATATTAGAACTTCAACAGTACCAGTCCATAATTTATGAAGTGATAGGTCTATATCTATCTATATCTATATCATCTATATCTATATCTAATATATATCTAATCTAATCCATATCTATCTACATCTACATCTACATCTACATCTACATCTACATCTACATCTACATCTACATCTATATCTATATCTATATCTATATCTATATCTATATCTATATCTATATCTATATCTATATCTATATCTCATCTATATCATCTATCTCTATCTCTATATCTATATCATCTATGTCTATATCATCTATATCATCTATATCTATATATCTCTATCTCTATATCTATATATCTGTATCTATCTATCTATATATCTATATCTATATCTGCTCAGAAATTTTTTACTGGTGAAGCCTGGGATTAAAAAAATTTGGAGACTGTAACTAATCCATGAGTGTATGAGTTTGATGAATGTATGATTCTATTCTGTTCTAGACACTTGTTAATGTAAATTTTAGGGACTACATATGTTTCCATGGCTGATGAAGACTGAAATTCGTACCTCAATATGAAATTTAACTTTGCTTTATGTCCATGTGTACATATGTGTGTATGTATGTATGGGTGCAAGCTGTTAGGCAGAACTGTTTATGGTAACTAGTATGTGTCTCAGTGCATAGAAAGGGCAGGTGCTTCGCACACTGGTGAATAGTGACTTATATGGACAGAAGTCAAATGTTTCCTGGGACACTGTGATGAGAAAAGTGCATTTGTTTTGATGCCTAAAACCTAGTTTGTTATTGGGAAGAAAAAAAACAAAAAAATCAAATACCAAATGACTGAAGTATTTCAGCTTGTGCTCCTGCAGTGTTCCAAATTGGAACAAGGCTTTGAAAGACTTGTTTAAAATTTGAATGGAACATGCTGTTTAGTCTGTAATGCACTTTCCTCATTAAAAGATTCATTCCACTAGTGAAATTTCTTTTTCTTTCCAGATTTTCCTGTTATCTGCAGCTAAATCATCAATCCGTTTAGATGTGTGAAGTTCTTGGTATCTTCCTTGCACACTGACAAAGGGTCAGATGAGGATTCTTAAACATCACAGTCTTTGACCAGGGCCATTTTATCAAGTACAGGCACTAGAAAATTCAAGTCCCACAAATATCCACCCATTTCCATCACTGCCCATGGCAAATAAGGACAGACAAGGCCATAAGTAAACGTGAACCTCTTCAAGTGGAACTGAAAAGCACCAAGAAAAAACGAGGTTACCAAAAAGCACTGCATGACTTTGAATAAATTTCTGATCAGAAGTCAAAGGGCAGGTGCTTTCAAACATAAAAATTTGAATATTGATTCAGCTCAAATAAGAACAAGAGCTGATTAAATTAATTTCAATCCTTGGCTGTTGTTTTGTTTGGGGTTTTTTGTTGTTGTTTTTTCTGACTTTGCTATTATTGAAACAGGAAAGAATTGCTGATGAGAGGTCTGCTGCATGCTATTTATGTCACTAGTAAAGATTTTGCAGAAAATTTTCTGAACGTGTTCAGCTAACTTTTCAGATCTTACTGTTTGGAGATGATTTCTGAAGGGGCATGCATAATTGTAACCCAATACCCAATGACGTTGAGATACAAATGTATGCTGAGTATTTACCTATTACGAGCTAAAGTTGCCCTGAAGGCAGATTTTAAACTGGTACATAGAACAGAAGGCCAGATTAAAAAACAGAAACAATCTGCTTTAAAATTATAATTACAGTAGAGAAACTAAAGAGCCAGCATGAATTCTGTTGCCTTGAGCAACTTTCCAGAATTCAACATTCCTGTAAGGAAATAGAATTAAGGGAAAAACAGGAAAATCAAGTTTGCTTGTTTGTTTGCTTGTTTTTTGTTTGTTTTCCCCCAAGGCTATATCTTCTTTACAGATATGAAAGTATATGCGAATGATTCTAGAGTTTATTGCACAGTAATTAAAAGTAGTCAGGAAATTCACTTTTAGTAAAAGTGCTACTATTTTTTTATTAGAAAAAGGAAACAAATATATTCATCTAATAAGAAAATATTTTATTTTTCTATTATGGCCATGGTGCTGTGGGTTTGGGAACTTCATACTTGTCTTCCACCATTAAGATATGACATAAAATCTTTCCCTTCTTAAAGTAAGAAGGATATGGGGTTTGATAGATATCTTCAGAGTAGTACATCACTTGGCTGAAGGATATACCAAAAGCTCCTGAACTTGACCTGTGTGGAGTTATAGAATATCACTTCTGAATCAGGTATTTCTTACAGGTGAAAAATCATATTACATCTTGCCATAATGCAAATTGGTCTGAATATCTCCAGGTCTTCTCCTGGTCTACATTTCTATGATGTGATTTCTCTGGATTTTTTTCAGTAAAATCCAAACATATTAACCCTAGAAATAATCCCTATGCTTTTTGACAAAAAGGTATGGGAGAAAGAAGACTAGGGGTTTTATACTAGAAAACACAAAACCAAACCAGCCAAGGAACCAATAAAAAAAAACCCAAAATATGAAGAAATGGAAAACAAACAAATAAACAAACAAAAAGCCCCACCAACAAAAACAACAACAAATGAAAACAAACCAACCCACCAAAACTCCATAGAAAACAAACCCTCAGAACTTTTTTTTCCAGAGATGGTGTTTATCATTAAAAAATTAAGTCATTATTCTAGGATTAGACCCAGTCCTAATGACAGAAGATCTTGGTGGAATCTACAAAGTGGATGACACAAAGCAAACTTCAATGGGGAAGGAATCTAGCTGGTGGCAGCAAAAAGATCAGATAGCAGTTTTCTGATGTCATAGTCTAGTGCTGGAGAATTCACAGTCAGCCCTTCTGAAAGACAGTCCTGCAAATTATTTCAGCTGTGGTTTTCTGTTTTGGGTAATTTGCTGCCGGTCCATAAATAATTCAGCAATAACAATGTAACAATTTTGAGAGTGAATAATTTTTTGCATGCAATACTGCACGTACATACTTGGTTTATGGATTTTTTAAAAATAAATAAATAAATATAATTTTGTGTGTGTGTAGATTTATGTATGGAATCACAGTATAGTTTGGGTTGTAAGAGTCCTTAAAGATCACCTGGTTCCAAACCCCCTGCCATGGGCAGGGATGCCTCCTACTAGCCCAGATTTCTCCAAGCCCTGTCCAACCTCACCTTGGACACTTCCAGGGGTGGGATAGCCACAGCTTTGTCTGGGAAAACTGTGCCAGGGTTGAGCTGGCAAAATGCCAACTACTCAAACACAGAGCAATAGCTCCTCCCCCGCCTCCCTTCAGGAGAAAAGGGAAAGAAGAAAAAAACCTAGAACTTAAAATAAATTTGTATATTTATACAGAAAAGAGAAAATTAAAAGAAAATTACAATATAACACACACTCACACGAGTTAGAAATAACAAAAAATAAGTCCCCACTTCCTACCAAATGCAAATCCCACCATTCTAGCTACAAATCACCTAAGAAAACTCAATAGCCTGAGGGACAGACCCAAGCAGAGAGAAGACTAAGAATGAATATCTTACTTTCCTGTAGATAACATAGCTGTGAGGTGATGCTGGGCATAATCAGCAGAGCAGCACAGAGCACATCTACTTAGCACTACAGCTGTGTAGGAACTGACCTAAGCACCTCTTACAAATGTTTTTTTTATTTGAGATGGTGTCAGAATATGCTATGGAACACCACTGGCCAGTAGAAGTCATCTCTCAGCGGGCCTGACCCAGCTCTCAGCTGGCCTGATTCAGCTGATAATCCTATGCTTACTCGGAAACTAAAGCCTAAATTTAAGCCTACACCTACTTAAACACAGGACACAGGGCCTCACTGCCCTCACAGCAAGGATTTCCTTCCTAGTATCTCATCTGAACTTATCTTCTCTGTTTGAAGCACTCCCACTTTGTCCCATCACTCCAGGCCCTTGTCCAAAGTCACTTTGCAGCTCTCTTGGAGCCCCTTTTAGGTGCTGGAAGGGACTGTAAGGTCTCCACAGAGCCTTAGCTTCTCCACATTGAACAGTTCTCTCAGCCTGTCTCCAGAGCAGAGGTTCTCCAGCCTTCTGAGCATCTTGTGTTCTTCTGTGTACAAATATATATGTATCTATAAAGTCTTTCATGATCTGCTGTGAGAAACTAGAGGTGGTACAGAGGTCAGAATTTTTCCTTTGTGGAGAACAGTTGGCTCATCTTCTTTTTGAATGCTCAAAATCTGTTTCGCTTTGTGGGCAATGTTTCTAATCCTTGTCTTCCCCATCACTGTTATTCACCCTATTTCCCCAGACACATTTAGTTAAATGGCTATCACCAGCAGCCGATTAACGTAAGGGGACAAGGGAATGAGTCAAAACATAAATCAGACAGTAATGCCGTCTTCAGCAGAGAAGAGAGTATCGACCAGCATGGCAGCTTCTGTGAACTAATTATCAAAGCAACATTCCAATGTAATTGTGAAACAAGCAATATCTTTCCCTTTCTCCCCTCCCCCCCACCTTTGCTACCTAATGACCATATTTTAAAAAGAACATGGAAAGCACAAAAATAATAATAACAATAATCTCAAGCATTAAAGCAACACAAATAATAACCCTATTTCGTTGTCTATGGCTCTCCTTGTTTATAGTCTTCATCTGCCATGAGCAAATAGTGCAGGAACCTGCAACTGCATCCACAGCGTTTTAATTCCCCTGTCTTCCTTCTGTCCACATTCCACATGCTTTTCTTTTTTTAATTTACTTTTCTTTTGTTTAGCTTATGGGAAAATGTGGTTTACGTGGCTGCTATAATTTTTGGTTCTTTATTCTTGCTTCAGGTAAGAAATTTGTATGTACTGCCTAATTAAAATGATGCAGGAAAAAGAAGAAAATGGGATACATTTATATATATATCAAGAGGTGAAATGGCCAGACAAGACAGAGCATACTAGTGCTCTCTCACAGTTAAAATGGCAAGTTCAAACTCTGATAGATGGCTGAAAAGTTTGAGACAGTATGATAAGGTTTGGCTTCATTAGTGCCTCTTCACTAGTTTTACTCAACAGCAATAATAATCCCTCTGTTCAGACGTAAGTGAATCAATGTCTCTCCTTGTTAACCTGCTATATATATGGGAAATAAATGGCATGCACACGACTTCAAATGTGAATATCCAGTGCAGATGAGGTTGTTCCAGAAAAGAATTTAAGTTCAACAAGAGAACTGGAGGATCCTGGGTCATGGTCCCCAGCACTAGTAAGTAGAAAGTCTTGCCACATCAGAAACACAGCGTGAAAGCTGTGAGGAGAACAGTTGATGTGGCCACACTCAGTGTATATCAGAACATTCACTCTTGACAGCCATGTTGCATGTTACAGACTTTGTAAAAGCCCTAAATACTTTCGCTTCTAGTTTGAACACATAACTAAAATAATTATTCCTCATGGACTTTGAACATGGATGATGCAGGGAACATAAAACACTGAAACCCAAAATTATGTAAGTAAAAAATTTCTTTGTGTGTATCTTAGAGACTGGTGAGCACAGGGGCTGATTTTGAAATGGAGATTTGAGTTCACAGAAGAGTTATATATACTCCACTGACATGAACACGACCATGAACCACACCTACAAGCACTTCAGTCAGCAAGCAGCAGAGGCATATGAAGAGTTTGGCTGAGTGCTGAGTTTCAGTTTAGACATGGGATTTTCTTGGGATCTATAATACTGAATGGGATTATCTACAAAGAACACCAAAGATATTTCCTATTTAATGTCATTGGGCCCCTGAGGATCTTGAAATTCAGAACTAACTACACCTTAAATCATTCTCCTTGTGAGTAGCTATTACTCTGAATAGTATCAAATCGAAATCTTGTCTTCAGAGTGAATATTTCCACCTTCTAAGCAAAATACGTGATAATTAGAGTTGATTCTGGTAAATATATCTACTATAGCAAGAATTCTGATAGGTTAAGTTAGACAACTTCAATCTTCATGTGAATTTGTATCAGAGGTTTCATTGTCGTGCTATCCCTGAACCTGCCTTTAAGCAATTTCTTTTTTTGAAAAATAAAATGTTGTAAGCAATACTTAGCCTGTTTATACCAGTTGAAAATCATTTCCTGAAATTAAATACATTCAATTATTGTGCAGAATGAAGAAAATAACTTCATCTCTTTTAAAATATATTTATTATGATTTTCTAATCACACACCAGATATAAAATGACAGTCACAACTGAAGATAAACACCCACTTCCAAAATGCAAACTAGAAACCAGTATTAATTTTAAATTCAGAGATTTTAAAATTGCATTATTTCAAGACTTAAAAAAAAACCTACCAAGAACAAACAAACTTATTAACTTCTTCCTAAATTAGTTAGGTGAATTTTCCAGGCAATTCAGCTTAATAATGAAGCAAAGATGACTTTTTATCCATTTGCATCAAATCACTGGATTAACACTCTCATAGCCTTTCCCAAGAAATAATTCTCTCAAATCTGACCTATCTGTAGGCCTGGAAAACATATTCCAGTAAATTTAAGAACAAGCAATGAAAACTGTGTCATCAACCTCCTTTCTCCCCATCATGATTCCTTTTTTATTCCCCTTTTAAGTTCCCCTTTTTAAGTAGAATTTTCCTAGTCTCTGTTTTACCAGAAGTTGAATTTGTGCTCTAAAAGGCAGCTGGGTCTCAGCAAAATAAAATGCTGTGGCATACTGAGACACTGAACAGATGGAGTACAGGCAGCAAAAATTAAAACATTTAAGTTACCTTTGTGCTGCTCTAAGCTTATCACAAAATACCAGAGCCTGGGAGGAGATTCTGGCCCAGATGCAGAACTTGTTGAATGTGAGGAGTTTTCCAAGGGTCCACTTCTCCAGCACTCAAATGCTCTGTGGACATTAGCAAAACTCTGGTGTATCAGCTATACCAGCTCCCAAGTTTCCATTGTCTACACCCTTCTTGTAGGTGCAGTTCATTCCATCACCAGGGCATTAATGAAGATGTTAAACAGTATCCTCAGTATCAGCCCTTGCAGTCCATCATCATCTGGCCTGCATATAGTCTTTGTTCCACTGATCAGGACCTCTCTATTCCCGCACACCAGCCAGTCCCCAGACCAAATCACTGTCATTTCTCTTGTCCATATTGCATTGGATCATTTAGGAGGATATTATGGAACACAGTATCAAAGCCTTGTGAAAGCCAAGAAAGAGAAAATCTATAGTTCTCACCCAGTCCACTGAGCTAGACATTTTATCATGGAAGGCTGTCTAGCTGGTCAAGCACAATTTCCCTTTTGTAAATCCACATTGACTATTCTGAATTAGCTTGTCCTTCATATGCTTTGAAATTGTTTAGAGAATAATTTGCTCCATCACCTTCCCAGAGACCGAGGTGAGGCTGGTCTACATCTAGTTCCCTGGACTCTCCTTCTTGAGGACTGAAATGACATTTTCTTTCTTCCAGTCATCAGGAACATTATCTCTTCTCACCATGTGGGGGTTTTTTTGGTCTTTTTTTTGCACATGAATTCTGCCAGATTCAAGATGAATTGAGATAATTACAGAGATGATTTGGAAATTTCCTCCTTAATCTGAGCTATTTAAAACAGGGAAGGTAAACTAATTTTGAAGTTTCATATGGAGGATTCTTAATTTTAGGTTAGCTATTTTTTAACTGAAAGGAAACAGATATAAGGACCTAATTATTATACAATCGTTAGGTCTAAATTAAGGCTGAACAGAAGGAAAAATCACCAATACATGAGTAGTCCACACATGGGAATGGTGGTGACATATGCTTCTGGTGAAAAGCTCTGAAACGGCCTTATCATTCAGAAATAAATTAGGAGGTAGATGAGGGTTATGGTGCTTTCCATCGACATTAAAACTAATTCCACCAATAAGTTTCGTGGTTGGAGAGGAAAATCATGCAATTAAACACACATATACACATCTACATCAATGTGTGTGTGTGTGTATATATATATATATATATATATATACACACACACATATATATACACACACACACATACATGCATGCATACATACATACATGCATATATATGGATGGATGTATAAATGTGTATTATATTATTATACATATTTTCATGTGTATGTGTAGATTTACCCTGATTGGTTGAATTTGCTGTTTTATCCCTTAAAGGCAGATAAAAACCAAAACCATTTTTCTAAACTATAAAAGATGACACTAGTATAGTTTTTTATATATACACTTATATGTTTATACTTATACAAATATATATGTGCTAGCATGTTTTTATACAAACAACTTTATGAGGAGGCTCCACCAAAGAGTCTCTGCCTCTACAGATTCACCAGAATCAGCCTTCTCTATACCTTCAGCCACGTGTCATTCATTCATGCTCAGACTTGCTCAAACACTGGTGGTACTCTGCAAACCTCATGAGAAAAATATGCAATTTGAGGCTGTAAGTGCAATAAGGAAAAAAGGTCTTACTAGTAGTGACCTGTTCCTGCTCCCATGGTGCTGAGATTGGTTATAAAGGGAGATGGGCTTGTTTCTCAACTCCTTCTGGCCTTACATACACATTGATTAATGCAAAATAGACCCATTTTCCAGCCCTACTTACTAGAGTAATGCCAGAGTAATGACATCTAATCTTCCTAATGAAAAAAGTTGAGTAAGAATTTTGATGACAATAAAGTTAATAACAATTAAAAAACAAAACAAAACAAAGGAAGTAAAATAGCATGTGGGGGGTTCATTCCTCTCTGCTTCCTTCTTTTAGACAGCACAATCAGCTGTCATCTCTCCATCACTTAGAAATCCTAAACCCCAAGAGATGCTCTTCACTGAAGTAAATTAATTATTTAATGAGTGATGGATTGATTACATGACACAAAAGAAGATAAAATGTCCCAAGGAGATGATGAAAGGGTGAAAACTGTGAAACCATCTTTGGATGAAGACTGCAGAAAACAGGCCAGCTATTTTAAGCTTAGTCTCAAGTGGAGGCTGAAAAAGAAACATTCCTTCTTAGGGCAGTGCTCCCTCTGCAGTAGTGACTGTACTTTGGCCTTTGCATTCAGATTGGATTTATGCTATTTAGTGTGTTCAGAGAAGGATATTACTTTTATATTCAATTGAATTTGTCTCCTTGGGAAATAATGTCCAGAGTGTGTTGAAGATTCAGATTTCATAGAATCATAGAATCATAGAATCAATTGGGTTAGAAAAGACCTCTGAGATCATCAAGTCTAACCCTTGGACCCTTCTCAAGTGGTAGTCCAATTTCTGCCCAGTTTGGAGCATTCGATGAAAAAGGAGTGTCAGTAATGAACATTTTAGTATATGTGAATTACTAGGTAAACTCAGAAAATACCTTGCAAGTTATGCTGATAATATAGTTTTACTTGCTTTTGTGATTGAGAAAAGGAATTATTTCCCTAAAGTAGTTGTGTTTTCTCTGCATAAATATACTCAGCAAATAACACTGAAAATGTGTTGTTTTGGCCATAATACACCATTCCAAATCACTTGGATGTCTCAAAGCTGTAAAAAAACCTAGCACTTTTAGTCAAACTTGTCCTTTTATTGATTTTTATTTTTATTTTTTCTCCACAGTGTCCTGAAGATCTGGCTCTGAAAACATGGACCGACTGTGTTAAGAGCAGCAGAGGAGGGCAGAAGAGCACATTGCCAGCTCTTCCCTAGCTAGAGAAGAGGTCAGAACTCCTGTGTGTCCCTGCACAGCCTGCTTGGAAGAAGTGAGTAAGCACTGATTAATAACTGCAGGTAATTACTCTGAAATCTCCATGGGGGATGCCACTGAGTGGGCAAAGTACTTCAAAAAAGTAACTGCACTCTTTCTGTAACTGAAAAGATCTACCTTAGTTATACCTCATGCGCATGGAGATGAAGGAAAATCCTTGGATATAATGCAAAAAGCTGTAGGGGTGATAGCAGTGACATGGCTAAAACTCTGCATATTAAAGCTCTGTGTAAGGAAAATCAGGAGGACAATGGCCTGTGTGACTAAATTAAAATAGATCTTAAAGGTGGACAGATGAAAGACTTATATTAATAAAATTAAATAAAGGAAGTCAGGGTTTATGACTGCTGTAAATTGCCACTGACCCAGTCAGTCGTTAAAAATGTCCTTAACTCAATCCCTTAAGGCACCACAAACCTGGAGTTCCACAAGTACAAAGAAAAGGGTCCAAAATATAGAAACTGATAAAACCCACAATTTATCCTTGCTTTAGAGATGCCAACACTTTCCGTGACATTAATGAAGCAGAATACTGTGAACTATAGGGCAAAATAAACTGGTAGTGGATTTTTTAGCAAAAAATTAAGTTTAATGCACTTCAGGATAGGAAGAAGGAGATTTAGTAAGAAATGTTGAGGTTTTGTCTAAGATTCCCATTCCATGCCAGCATCTGCAATGAAGTGCATTTTCTCAGATCTCTTTACATGGAAATAGGAGTCAATGAATACTGTCCTATGATAAATTAATCCATCAATTAATTTTTTGATGCTAATTTAAAAAAAAAAAAGTGGATCTTGACCAGGGCTGTACTCTCTAAACTTTACTGTTTCCTGTACAAGTCTCTGTGTGTAAGGCTGTTTCATGGATCTTTTCTATAGTAATTAGCTATGTGATGATTTTGAATAGTACATAAATACTTTTTCACAAATGATGCACACTTTGCAAGGCCAGCTCAAGAAGATGTAGCAGATTGTAGTCCACATAGAATTATAGAATCATGGAATATTCTGCATTAGAAGGGGCCAATCAAGTTCATTAAATCCAACTCATGGCCCTGCACAGGACACCCCAAGAATCACACCCTGTGCCTGAGAGCATTTTCTTCAGCTCTGCCAGCCTTGGTGCTGTGACCACCATCCTGGGGAGCCTGTTCAGTGCCCGACTACCCTCTGGGAGAAAAACATTTTTCTAACATCCAACCTAAACGTTTCCTGACACAACTTTAGACCATTCCCTGGGTCCTGTCACTGGTCACAGGAATCAAGAGATCAGTTCCTGCCCCTCATGAGGGTGTTGATAACCACAGTGAGGTCTCCTCTTGGTCACCTCTTCTCCAGCTGAACAGACTACAGGTCCCCAGCTGCTCCTCACATTCTTCCCCTCCAGGCCCTTCACCATCTTAATCCTTTGGATGCTCTCCAATAGTTTAATATCTTTCTTATGTTGTGGTGCCCAAAACTGACACAATATTCAAGGTGAGGCTGCACCAGTGAAGACCAGAGTGAGATGGTATTGTGTTTGTATTTAAAAGAACAAAGAAACAAAGACACCAACAAAAAACCAACCAACCAACCAACCAAAAAACAAAAAAAGAAACCGAAGAAAAAAGGTCCACCACCTGCTTAAGAATTATATGGGACAGTTCTGGTGAGTTTGGTACGGTGGAGGAGATGTCTGAAGTTCAGCTGTCAGAATAAATTGAGAACTTTATGCAAGATAGTTGCTCTTTTATTTTAATAGCAAATTGTTCTGGGACTTCCATATATGCACCTGGGTTTTTTTCACTAAAAAATAGCAGTTATTCCCATTCTCTTCTTTATTGTCATAGACAGAACAAGAATGTAGTAAAATAAAAAAGTCAGGAATAAGAAAAACAGTTTTTACCTGAGCATAATACTGAAACATGATGATATCATCAGGTTAAACCCTTTTACCTTTAATTGGTCATGAATAATTCACGACTTCAAATTATTGTTCAGCCACATAACCTTGTCTGTCATTCAACAAAGGCCACTCTTTCTGTCCCCATCCAAATTTAATAGGTGTTGATTCCCCCTCCTTCCCTCTCTGTCTTTTCTTCCTGAGATTTAAATTTACATGGACATGCTGCTTAGCTGGAGCTACTTTAGTCTATGTGGGTCTCCACCTGACAAACTTTGTCTCTTCCTATTACATCAATAGCTATCAACAATCAAGATCCCTGAAAGCTTTGCTTACTGTGTTATTGAAGTAATAATGAAATGCCTCATTTGAGCGTCCTCTTTCATGAAGAAAAACTATCCAACAAGGAATTATTTGCGAGCTCTAACATTTCCAAGTGATACCAAGTGTGGTTGCAAAATTTACAAAGAAAATACATTCTCGCTCATAAACACTTGCAAATGATTATTTGATGAGCTCATTTTATAATCACTTCTGGTGTCCAAACAACTGAGGTATTAATTTTTCATTTTATAATTCCTCCAGGTTTAGATTCTGTACAAACTAAACACAAGGAAAATACATGAAATAAACAGGATAAAAGGAATTCACATCTTCATTATTTGTATTTGTTTAGCTTGAAGTAAAAAATATGATGCCATTCATAGGCTCCTGAATGTGAACTGGTAAAAAAGAACCTTAATATTTGGCTCAGATGCAACTCACCAATCAATTATCTTCCTTGATTTGAATATAAGAGGGTATAAATCTGTTTGTTGTTATGTTTGTACAGCAGTTCTCCTAATGGGGTCCTGACCCGCAGCTGGGATTCCTGGGTGCTATTGGCAAAAACACGGTAAAGACTTTATCCCAAGTGATCTCTTGCGTGTCAAATCAAATTCATAAGAAATCAAAGGTAATGAATCAGATCTGAACCAGGACATGCATCCAGGCAAAACAGATTACCTTCCCTATCTCTGTGTATTACAACATTTACAAACCCTGTTCACATTTCCTCTTTTCAGCTTTAAAATTTCTCTACACATTTATCCTTTCATGCTTTACTCCTCTTGTATTTTTAGTGGAATAAAGAGGAAATATGGCCAAACATGATTTCTATGATTTACTCCTTTGTCTGGGTCAACAACCAGGAAAATTCAATGGTCATCAAATTCATCTCATTTAATGTAGCAGCATGACTGATGTATTGAGCATAATTATCCCAAATCCAGAGAAGAGAGATAGTGTAAAGGTATTTCCCCCCTGATTTAGGTAATGACAATACCCAAATTGCCTATATTTTGACATAGAACACAGTTGCCTTTTCCTGAGCCTTTTAAACCAGTTATACACCTCCTCTGCTACTTCTGACACCTGCAATTCCTTGCAGTTTGCAACCACATAGCAGTTCTGGCTCCTCAGGCTCAATGCAGCACAGCAGCAAGGCCATCCTCACTGGAAAGAAAACAGAGTTTTTGTAGCTTCCCTTCACTGCTTTTACAGGCAAATAAAAAAAGCAGACAATCTGCATTACAAAGTACTTCATAGCTCATCTAAAGACACAAGAAAATTATTGAGCTGTAAACACAGGCTTAACCTATATTACATGACCTGTAATAGCAGCTGTACATTTCCCAGCCTATTTGGAAGCTATTCTAGTCAGAGATGTAGAGGTGAGTGAGCAACATGAAAGAGAGAGGGGACAAAGGTGCAATGCTTGGTTTGAAGGCTGAAGTACTCCAAATTTTGCTAAAGAAAGGAGAAACTAATGATAAATATTTTTTTTTTTTTCAAAATCTTCTCACAGTGAAGTTAGTGAGGATAATCTGTAGCCTTACACTTTAATTTTGGGAGCACCATTAACTCTTGATGTCCTTGATTTCAGGCTGTTCAAGTTGTTGTTGCTTTATAACTTCAATATTTTTAAAATTTTATTAAAATAAAACTTTTATAAAATTTGGATCAAATACAAGGTTTCAAGTTCACAACAAAGGATAAATAGGGCATAATTATTTTATACATGATCCCACTCAGGAGTCAAATATTTGGAGTCCTGATCTTACAGATGTGTTACAGGTTTTATGTCAGCTTGCTAAACCAGAGTAAAATCAGGTTTTCAGAAAGTCTTCAATAAATATTTTACCAACTAAATATTCTGTCCATGAAATGAAAACTAAAAAGCTCCATCCAACAGTTAACCCACCTTACTCCCAAGTACTTTCTCACACAGTTGTTAGGGGCCAGTGTTTGGGGCCAATGAAATGGTTTCCGTTATTGACAGCAGTACCAGAAATTTAGTATAGATATTTAAATTTAAAGGCATTTCTCAAAAGGAAAAAGATCTCTACACTGTGATACTGGAACTGATGTCATGTTTCTGAAGGAAAATGAAATGTTCAGTATGTTACTTGTAGATAAAACAATAAAGATGGTTGCCATGCTTAAATAACATTGAGAAGGCTTCAATTTTGGTTTCTGCATGTCATGTCAGACCTGCAGATTTAACATGAGATGCAAGAGTGAATTTTCTCTAGAGAAACCAAGCTTTCTTTGAGGTTTATCATAATGGTTAAGGTGTGACTAGAGGCAGACACTGTTGTCAAACAGCTGTCAAAGTGCTGGAAACACTAGCAATTAGAAATCTGGAAGGAGTTAGAATATAGGAACCAAAAAAAAAATCACCTGCTTGCTAAAAAATTAATAATTTTTACTTTAAGAATAGAGAAGATTTCAAGGGAAACAATTACGATTTGCATTCTAAAACAGGGAAAGTAAGTAAAAGGAGTGGGGGAAAAAAGAGAAAAGGGGAAAAAATTTAAAAAGTCAAAAAAGATAGAAAGAAATTTAAAGGAATGTGGAAAAAAAAAAAAGACAAAACAAATATCTTTTATCATCTTTATGATCCAAGCAAATAACCCAAATAAATACTATAGAGATTGTGCAAGTGATGGAATCACCAAAACACTGATAAAAATACTGGAAGCTAATGGGAATATCGAAGTATTGTAGTGGCACATGACAGGACACAAGAAGCCAATGAAATGCTACACATGAGCACAGCTCCAAAATATTGTAGACAAGAGGCAGCACACTGAAACATGGGAAAACCTGCCAGAATGTCAGGTGCAGAGGAATTGCCACCTTTCAACTAAAAATAAAATTGTGGACTTCAGATTTATGCCTGGAGCTGGAAAAATAAGCATGGGAGATCATGAAGTGCTGCAAAGTCTGCCTTTCTGGGGTTTGTGTGTGTGTGTGTGTGTGTGTTTTGTTTGTTTGTTTGTCTTTAAATTTATTTATTATTATTTTTTTATTCCTGGTATTGAATTATCACATAGTCTTCATTATTCTAGTCTTGAGGGGCTTCCCCCACCCCGAAACATTCATTAATTTAAAACATTGGTGGAGTAGGACACAAAGTATTCATATCACATGTTATTCTCCTTCTTGCAACATGCAGGCCTGGGGTTTATTTACCTGACACCATTCAAATCTCCTATAACTTGACAACTGTTTATGGACTTTTACATAACGCTCATCACTGTGGTAAGCAAATGTCTATCAGATTTGCAATAGCTCACCTCTGCAAACCCTCTCTGAAGCAGGGCAGCATAGCCCATTCTCTTTGAATCTGATATTGAGATAAGCACGAGCCACTGAGGGGTTATTGATGTGTAACACAACTTAAGGTCCTGTTTCAGACTGCAAGAAATCAAAGGAGTTTCTCTGTTAAGTTAATTGGGCTTTGAATCACCCACTGTATCAAGAAATTCTCATTGTTTGGCTTACGAGAGCTCAGAATTCATCTGGGTTGGCCACTAGAATACTAACTCCATAATTTTATGCTGTACAATACTTACAGGAATACTGTAAGTTATTACTATAATAATAAACCCTAACTAGTACTGTAACAAAATCACTAGAGCTGAGAGGTTCTTTGTCAGCCAGACCAGTGAGAGTCAGTTCCCCCAAAGCAGTTTTCATGCAGTCACTCTGTTTCAAAGCCCAAAATGAATTCCTGACCTTTCTGTTTGCTTGCTCCAGGAAGCAAATTGTTGCATTCACTCATAGGTGCAACCTAAAGAAACAAAACTCAGGGCAGGTGCATCAACCCTCACCTAGTCTGAATTTCTCTACAGAAATGACCACTCACAAAGTGATACTCCTGATTACATGAGGCTATATCAACTCTTTACATATCACATGACAACAGGAAATCATTTCACCTAAAAGCTGGTTGTTTAAACTAAGCCAGGTGTCTGGGCTCTCTCAGATGTGACATGAAAGACTGGAGTCAAGATGGGGATCCAACTTCTTTATTGTGAGGCTGAGCACTGGAACAGGCTGTGCAGAGAGGCTATGGAGCCTCCTTCTCTGGAGGTACTCAAGAACCATCTGAACATGATCCTGTGCAACCTGCTTTACAGGCAAGTTGGACAAGATGATCTTCAGAAATCCCTTCCAGACTCTAAACACTGTGTGGACTCATCTGAAGTGAGTTGTCTCTCTTTCTCCATCACAACTTCTCCCAACACATATGGCATATGGCGTAGTATAAAAAATTCTGATGCATGACTCCAGAGCACAGATTTGACTATTTGCATTAAAATTTCTCTGTTTTTTAAATTATATTTTTTGTGCTGCTCATATAAATAGCAAACCAAACAAATAATGAAGCCGGCATGCAGTTAAATGAAACTTTATTCCCTGTTTAGTCTAGGGACTGTTTTCAGATCCTAATTTGCCCACGGCTGTTGATAAGCATTCAGTGGAGCTTTCAAGAACTCTGAATTTAGCATAGGCATGGCTTGCACTTCTAATTCAGGGTTCTCTGGCACCTGATCAGAGTTTAATTCATATGTCTTAAAACAGTTAATATATAGTGGCATTCAAGCTGAGGGTAATCATCCACAGTCTGCCCATACAAACGATACAAGTGAAAAATGTGTCACTTAATGAGCCTGAATCAAACCTCAGTTAAATCAATGTACAACATATGCAAACAACTGTCCCTGACACTAATAGGGTTACCTTGGATTTACCACAGCAGATTGTGATCTGTCCCATTACTTTACATTAATTATGTATTGCTGTTACAATGTAATTATCTCCCTGATTGTCCTTCGACCATTACAGATGTATCTGTACACCCAACCCCAATCCTCCATGACATCCACACTCATTAATATCAGATAACAGGAAAAATCAAGGATAAGTTTACAACACCAGAGGAGCAAGTCATGAAGCCCAGACTTCTGTCTTCAACATTAGCTATGAGTGCATGTCTGGGAAGAAATTAAATAAGGTAAACATTTGTTACAGAAAGATGTCAACAGGGGAGGAATTTCAGATAATTCCATATAAAATAGCAATAATCTGAAGTTTATGAGACTGTAGGATTTTTTCTTTTAACATAGAAGAGACATTCCAGCAGGAAATAATGGAAATTTTAATTTTAAAAATAATTTTATCTTCTTTTTGACAGCTCAAAGAAGGTCAAGATCCTGAGGGAAATTTTTGAAATATTTTAAACAGGAAAAGACATAAAATAAGAAAGTAACGTTTTCAGTTGTTTGTTTGTTTGTTTCTTAAATGTGTCACTTCTTCATTTCAAAATGCTGTTTCTTGCTTAGAAACAGGTTTTTTGAAATAGAAATTCTATATAGTCAATATATGCAATTTATTGATTATAAATATTAATTGTATATAATTGTATATAATTGACTATATATAATAATTACTTACATTTGACAAAGCAAAACTTCTCCTCAAGCCTGAAAATTTTTGATTTTTGCTGATTACTAAAAGAGTAATAATTCAGGATCTAATTTAAACTGAGTTTATTTTATTGTTACGTCAAATATTTTGTGGCTGAATGATGAACTAAAGAATCAGTTACTGCCACAACTTTCCAAACAGCTGGAACATGCAAAGCCCTGGTGTCCCATACAGATGGGTGTTTACAGGTGAGGGAGTGCTTGAGGAGACAGGACAAATAAGCTTATCCTATAACATGTATGAAGGTAAAAAATACAGATAGAAACCCCTGTTTCAGTGTTGCCTGAGCACTTCTCTCTCAGTACCAAACAGCTGATGCTTGCCTGTCCCCTTGGCAATGCTCCATCATTGGAGGATGATTCTAGGGAACTTCCAAAGAATTTTGGAAGAAAAGATTTGGGACAAAACAGAACTATGAAATGAGGAGGAGAAAGAGGAAAAAAATAACCTAAAATACATAAGATATGATAAAACCAGTATTAATTATATTAAGCTTCTGATCCATGCAACAAAGTAAGTGTTGAATTCAGTGGAGTTGTTTTGATATAAATCTGTATTATTAGAGTGGTGAGTAGGGTTTAGGTTTATGCAGTGATGGGTTTTTAAGCTCAGAGGAGCAGGCAAATCAGAACTGAGCCAGTTTAAAGAAGTATTTTTTTAAAATATATATTTTTGGATCTCTGTTTTGAAATTCAAGAGCTGATCTTCTAATTAAGAGCTGCCTTAATGAAAACAGGGAAGGGAAGACCAGAGGAAGATTTATTTCCTATATACTTACTGTATTTTTCAGTTATATATATTTAATTTCATAACTTCAGGAGTAATAACAGGGGCAAATATTTTGCTAGGCTAATGCATTATTAATAGTAGAAGAAAGTCAGGGAACCAGACAACTTTGGCACCTTATTTTAAGACCACATGAAAAATGCTGCACATAAATGACAGGCAAAATAAGCAGCCTGGCATCTTACTGAACACAGAACATGATGTGTTGCAAACCAAGAAGCAGCCCTGATTTATCCAGTGGAACTTGACATTTCCTACAGGCCAGCATTGGCTTAACATTAATTAAAGCTTCCCCCCGCCCCTATTGTTCTCACCATGTGTAACCTATTTTTTTCTGTATGCTGTACTTTATGGATAGGTATAAACCTGAATGACAGACTTGTATGGCTGACTCCAAATGTCAGGATTATTGGATGCAATCAAAACAGAGAATTTTCTTTCATTAATAATGTTACATGGAAATGCATGTGAAACCTTGGCCTTCAGAAAGTTGCTAAGAGTTTGAGAGAATGTGGATTTTAAAGACCAAAGCAAGTAAAGATAAGAAAAAAATCACAGCATTTTTGTCCCCCTCTGACAACTACTTTTTTTTCTGTTCATAAAGAATAAGAAAAAATGAAGACTCTTTCTTTCAAACTTCAGTTGACAATGTTATGACATTTTTTCCTGGGTCTTTGAAATTCAGAACACAAAATTTGTCTATTATTGAATGACATAGATGTGTACAGCATCACCAGTGCTTCCTGTCCAAATAATTAGTGCTCTTTGTGCCGTTTGGCACCAAGTGATAAATGACAGCGTGTTTTTTTAGTGTGATCATATAGTACTTAATGAAGAAAAAAATCCTAAAAAAAATTTGTGACTAACATTTTTCTTGTCTAGCTTTAGCCCACTAAAAATATGTGTTTCTAGTCATAGCCCATTATTTAAACTGTCTCCACAGTCATGGGAGAGAGCATGGCATCACCAAAGAGGAATTCATCTCATCCTAAAATAGATGTTTAAATTATGGGCAATGAATCATTCTCTGAGGAGACCTTTTTCTCTCCTTTCATTAGAGAGGAAATTTAGGTGACTACCTTAATTAAATGGCTAATTTTTATATGACTAAGTTAGGTAAGGTGAGTCTCAGATGAAAGGAAGAATATTACAGAGCTAATTATATAATATTTTTCTTTTGTTTGGGGGTTTTGGGGGGTTTTTTTGGCTCTGTAAACCTAAAAGGAGCAATTCCATGCCTAGGATTTTCATATATGTCTGCTGTCTGTGAGAAAGGATATAAGACAGACATAACACAATGAGTTCTATAGGAAAAGAGGGAGCAGAAACAAGAAAGGGAGAAATGTCAAATTTCTGTGAACTTAGTAAGAACCAAGGACAGGTATGAAAATAAGCTTACGCTATCAAATCTATGTGATACATGCAATATTTGGAAATTGCTTCAGGTTTCTAAATGGGAAATATTTCCCCAGCATTCCCATTGGTTAAAGAGATTCATCTTGGGCAACTGTATTTTGGATTCCTGTCATGATTTTGACAAAGCAGTCTAGGATATGTCCAGACCATCTAGGTTCGAGTCAAGTTTCTGTTCTAGCCATTACAAAAATCTTAAGAGTTTCAAATACCTCTTTCAGAGAGTTTGTGGAAGCTATGTGACAGAGAGCAATTTATCTTCCCAGAAGAAATCCTTGCATCCTTTGTGACCTAATTTCCCCATCTGCAAGATAAGTGCTGTGATACTTATTTATTTTGCAAGAGTGTTAAAAGGTTTATATCCTAACATTTGACCTTTATATACCTTGTATGAGAATGGATACATAAATATATAACATATAAAATATATTGCTATTACTTACACAATCGTATTTCTGGCAGGCAGTTAAGTGTCTCCCTGACATCCGACCCCATCAGATCTCGGAAGCTAAACAGGGTCAGCCCCAGTTAGTACTTGGATGGGAGACTTCCTGGCAATACCGGGTGCTGTAGGTTCCAGTCCTGAGGGCTTCACTGTCACCATCCAGCCTCGCTCGGCCATGGCAGATGAGCATGAGGAGATAAAGGGTGGGGCCTGTTCTGCTCACTCTGTGCCTCAACTAAAAATCCATTGTGCAGGTTCAAAGGACGCACTCACGTGGGTAGGGCCCTTCCCAAATCTTCAATCAAACTGCTTCATTCACGAAGCCTAGCCACAGATACATACACACATATTTCTGGGGCTTGCTTTTATGGAATGTTATGACCTAGTAAAGAAAATTCATATGTTGGAAAACACAGCATACTAAACAAGCATCCATCATTTTAGGTATCATTGTAGTTATTTGTATACTACCTTTTGAAAATATTCTTGAGCTCTGAGAAGAATGGCATGAATTTCTTTGTGAGAGAACAGAAATTGATAAAATGCAAAGATTTCAGTTGTCAGCATCTTAGTCATCTTACAGTTTTATTCACATGATAATTATAGCAGACTACTGAAAATTAGCAAGCATTAGTCTGTGGCAGTAGGAAGATTTCATGATCAGTGAAAAGTTGGAAGGAAATATGGAAGAATTATTTTTTTCACATATATATTCTGAGAAAATAGATATGGTATGAGGACTGCCAGGTATGGCATTTTACTCCAAGACATGGAAAAATTGTTTTCTTGCACTGACTGAGTGAATGCTGGAATCAGCCTCACCTCCAGTTATCACCTGTATGTATTTGAAGAAATGTAATCTGGCTCCGAGATACACTTTCTGTGTAGAGATGGAGACAGAGAGATGAGCAATGAACTGAGTTTTAGTATCTATATTCACATGAAAGGGGGAAAAAAATAATTTGTTAAGAGACGTTTTTCCTATAGTGTGGTCTTACATTGTGGAATATAGAAGGTGTTGATGTGCAGGTTTTTGAGAGAAAAATATTTGCAAGGCTGACAGGGGGGATATGTCAAAAAAGATGTAATAATGTATATACTAGAAGCAATTCACATTGAGAAATGATCCTTATTGCTAACTTCTGTATGAATAAACAGGGAGATACAGCCCCATCCTCTAAGCATTTATGATCTTCTAATCTATCTCACTGAGTTATGAGGACCCTTCAAGCAAAAAGATATATCTGGGAATGTTTTGGGAAATAATAATTTGAGTCTCAAAGTATGAGTCGGACATTTGACATAAGACTGATTTTCTCTCCTTCTAGAATTTTTGCTCAGCTACAGGGTCTATATGCCCTCACTTACAGCTCCACTCTTAAGTATTTTGCACTTTTCCCAGGTTTGTCACATATCTTTAAACTTATTTCTTCTAATTGTTAATTTTTCTCATGCAATCCTCTTGCCTGTCTTGACACCTGAAGCAATCTCTGGAGTGTCTCCACTCTCTACATGCCCCCAGACCACTCTTAGGGAAAAGAAAGTGATATTTTGAAAGGGATCCCTAAAAATCATAAAGATCATAAGGATCCTTAAGAACATAAAGGACCAGATATCATGAGTCAAATAGGTCCCTCTAATGTCTTCTAGAGCAGTCAAATTTGGATGACAATGAAAAAGTGCAATGTCAGAGCAAGCATGTATGATTCCACCTTTAATCTGTCTCCCAGATGCTTACCAACAGGATAAAGAAACGTTTCTGAGACAGGAGTGCTTTCCATGCATTTACTGCATGAGCCTATAATGTATTCTTGCAAACTTGTCCAGTATCCTCTTATCCCTTGTCCACCTTTTGCATCTACAACATTCAAGAGAAGGGAATTCCACAACTGAATTTCTCTGGTCATGTCTGTAAAATATTAGGAAGAAATATGCACTAGGAGTACACTGGAATAGCAATACATGACTAATAATTGGCCTGGCAAATAGGACAAATCTGGAACAAATATGTGACCTCCTGTAGTGCCAGGAGTGCTGGTCAATCTTTTTTTTGAACCCTGAGTGAGATTTGCATTTTCTTTCATACAGCTGAACAAGTGTGAAGTTCTGTGCCCAGGACCTGCCTTGGCAACACGTGCTGCTGTTTCACGAAGAGACTTTCTCAAAATCTCTGTCCTTCAGTTCTGTGTGAGAGTTCTTTCCTTACCTTGTGGAAATGTAGATGTAATAGAAGACAAGAAATGAGCATTCTTTTGTTTTTATAATACCTCACCTATTTTACATCAATGTGAGGAAAAGAAATTACTATACTCTGCAGAGCTGTGTTCAACCGGCATTTTTTCACAATTAGCTGGCAATACTCATCCCCCATGCATGATTTAAGCCCACCATGTGTCTGCTCTTGATTTTTGGATGTGTAAGGTCTCAAAACAATCTTAGCGGAGAAAAGTGGTGATGCTTAAATTATAGATATTGGCAGGGTAAGCCTCAAAATGGAAGAATTAATTAATTAACTAACTAATAGATAGACAGACAGATAGATATAGATAGATATATAGATATATGATAGATAGATAGATATATAGATATATAGATATATGATAGATAGATAGATAGATAGATAGATAGATAGATAGATGGATAGATAGATAGATAGATAGATAGATAGATAGATAG
>JAWWEV010000095.1:67612667-67626271 GCA_035583235.1 Hafferia zeledoni
AATAGAAATGTTTACTTCCCTGAACCAAAACAGCTGTGAACTAGTAGTAAGCAGGAGTGAGGCCTAGTCCTCATAGGACAACACAGCAGGTCCACTCACTACCATGGTCAAAAGCAAAAGACCCAGATAACTCCTCCTCCACTGTAATTATACTTGATTTGACATCAGATGATATGAAATATCTCTTTAGTTGCTTAAGTCAGCTGACACCTGTCCCTCCTTCCACCATAACGTTTACCTTGGCGAGTCTGTGCAGTGTGATATAATCAACTTGCCAAGCCTCACCCTATCTGTATTTGTCCCACTGTCCACCATACCACATGGGCTTCACTCTTGTGGCTTGTTTAATTGTGGCACATGTGTCACTGTCATGGATAACCTGGGAAATAGTGTCCATAGTTAAATGCCCCTCAGTCTTGTGCCCACCTATAGATGGCATCTCTGCCTTGATTGCCTGAGGCGTCATGGGCCCATGCAGCCAGGAACAATTCTCCCTTATGTTCCCAGTTGAGATCTATATGTGCTACCTTAACTTGTGCAGCTTGTTCTGCCTGCTTGATTTTGTGATTTTCCTCATTAGCTCAATTTTTGGGCACATGGGCATCCACATGGACAATTTTTACAGTTAATTTCTTTTTCTGCGTGGCAATATCTTGCCATATATCAGCAGCTCAGATGGGTTTCCCTCTATGCTTCCTGCTGGTCTTCTTCCATTGGCTTAGCTATCCTGACAGGGCATTGGCTATCATCCACGAGTCAGAGTAGAGATAAAGTCTTGGCCACTTCTCTTGTTCAGCAATGTCCAGGACCAATTGAATGGCTTTGAGCTCTGCAAATTGACTCAATTCACCTTCTCTTTCAACAGCCTCTGCTACTTGTTGAGTGGGACTCCAAATAGCTTCTTTCCACTTTTGGGTTTTCCTTGCTATGCAATAGGAACCACCAGTGAAAAGGTGCTTCTTCAGGCAACTGACTGTATGGTGGAGCTTCCTCAGCCCAATTCACCTGTTCTCCTTACTCTTATGCCAGAGTACTCATATGCCAGACTGAAGTTCTCACCTTCAGCCCAATTTGTTATGATCTCAAGGATTCCAGGGAGACTTGGTTTTACAATTCAGGCATGCGGTGTGATCAGAGCCATCCTCTCATTCCATGTGGCATGATGTGTGGAGGGCACCTTCCCTTTAAACATTCAGTTCAGCACTGGTAGTTGGGGTGCTAGGAGAAGCTGTGCTTCTGTATCCCCTCATAAGCTGCTAGCATCTCTTTCTCTGTAGGAGTGAAGTTGGTTTCAGATCCTCTGCAGCTTCGACTCCAAAATCCGAGTGGTTGGCCTCTGGCCTCACTAGACATCTTTTGCCAGAGGCTCCAAGAAGGACCATTGTCTCCAGCTGGAGTATAAGGTACATTTTTCACATCTAGTCCTGTCTAGACTGGTCCAAGAGTCACAGCATGTGCAATCTCTTGTTTGATCTTTTAATAGCTGTTAACTGATCTTTTAACTGCTGCTGTTCAGTCCCTGATTGGAACTCATTCTTACAAGTCACTAGATAGAGAGGGCTCATGATTTGGCTATATTCAGGAATATACATTCTCTAGAAACTTACAGCCCCCAGGAATGCTCATGCATTCCTGTCTCACTGTAACTGTTGCAGGGTTTATCCCTCCAAAAGTTTCTCTAAAATTAAATTTGTAAGAATTGGAATAAATTGAGAGGCAGACAGAGATGCTTTGATTTCTTTGAGTTCACTTCCTATAAATATTAATGCATTTCCTAGGTGCTGCCATTGTGACATGCCGTGGATGGGGGCAGGACATGTGCTCGTCTGGCTCTCAGCCTCCGTGCATACAGATGAGTGCTCTCAGAAAGGCTGCAGATGAAACATACACACAAAGTAAAATTATAGCTGCCCCTTTTCATATGCAACAACATGGACCAATAATAGCTGCTTCTTCTGGATAATGCAGTCATTGTGTCAGAGACCTATTCAATGGTGCTGTGGTATTAAGGGGGAAAAAGGTAATGCAGTTTGTCAGAGAGGGTGTGAAACTGGTAGTTTCCCTTTTACCACACTAGTTCCTTTATAACTTTCTGCTCAAAGTATTTTTAATTTTCATCTTAAAAACAAAAAACAAAAAAAAACAAAAACAAAAACCAACCAAACAACAACAACAAAAAAAAAAACAAACAAAAAAAACCAACAAAAAAAGGGGGACTACAGGCTATGTAACAGATTGAAAACACATGAGATATGAATAAATTATCATGTGTACAAGCATAGATTTTTGCTTTAGTTGCAAGAAGGAAAGGAAAGGAAACAAACTGCAGGAAAATTTTCAGAGATTATGATTTCTTAAAGTAGCAGTATTTTGGTGATGACACCTTGGGAAGTTTTAAATCACAAAGGAATTATGGTAAGACAAATGGCAATGTTGCCCTTGAAAATCTGAAGTGTAAGAAATAAAAGGAACTGATACGAGACAGATAAATGGGTTTTCATGAGGAAGTTCTGAGACAATGTGGGTTTATATGAAAATACAATGGACTTTTAAAATCATTTAAATTAAAACAATTAAATCTTGGTATCACAAGTAACTCTGTATCACAATAGTTTTAGCTCCATTTTTTTATAAAACTGTAGTGGTTTTAGCTAGGCCTCAAAATTAGCAGGCTCAGAGAATCTATGTGGTTTGGGAGACAGCTATCACCTGACTGGGTAACCAAGGAAGTATTTCATACCACAAGACGCAAACTTAAGATATGTGTGCAGCAGTGGGAGGTGTAAAGTCAGTCCCTTCATGGCTGAAAAAGATAGAGGACGTGCTGTAGCTCTTCTAGTCTGCTAGGCCCTGCTCCTGTTGCCACTGCTTGCATTTTCTTCAAATTCAGGGAAGTAGAAACATTTTGTTGTTACTCTTTCTGTTTCTTGCTAGGTGTCTTATAGAGTACTTATAGATCTCAAGTGAAAGTCTTTGCATTAATTGGGGAGAGGGAAGTTATTTTTGTTATAATATATATAACTTGAGTAAGTGTGTGTTATATTGTAGTTTTCACTTAATTTTCTCTTTTCTGTATAAATACATGTGGTTAGTTTCAGCATAAACCTGGTTTAGAGGGGGTTTTTTCCCCTCTCTCCCTTCTTCCCTTTTCACTCTGTCTCGGACAGTTGGCGTTTTGCCAGCTCAACCCGAGACAAAAACATATCACTTTTAACATCTCTTGATAAGTGGTCATGCTAACATAAGGGGAATTTATTTGTCTTTATAAATTTTAGAGAATCAATCTAGTTTTGTCATGTAAATAAACCATGAAATAGGTTTTCTAGAGATAGGTAACACAAGTGAAAAAATCATCTCCAGCATAAAGAATTATATCCTAGGAATGCTTAGAAAGAGCCTAGAAGTCCTCTTATCCTAGAAAGGGGGAGACTAGTTTCCTAGTTTCAGTTGGTATAGACTTAATTTCCTGCCCAGTAGGTGATTCAGTCCTGTAGTTTGGATTTAAGAAGAGAATAATGTTGATAACATACTGATATTTTAGATGTTGTGAAACAATGATCAAGAATTCTTCAGATTCTCATACTGCCCTTCCAGTGAGTAGGCTGAGGGGGCACAACTATTTGGAAGGAGACACAGCTGGGACAGCTGTCCCAAACCAACCAAAGAGATACTGTGATACCATATGGCATCATGCTCAGTATATAAACTGTGAGGAAGTTGGACAGGAGCTGCTGCTTGGGAACTGACTGGGTATTGGCTAGAAGCTGGTGAACAAATGCAATGTGCATCATTTATTTTGTGTATTCTAACTCCTTTATATATATATATATATATATATATATATATATATACACACATATATATACATATACATACACACACACATATATATAAATGTGTATATATATATAATAATATATATATATAATCTTTATTATTATTATTATCATCATCCCTTTCTTTTCTGTCCATTCAACTGTCTTTATCTCAATCCACAAATTTTACTGTTTTTCCAATTCGCATCCCCATTCCACTTGGTGGAGAAGGGGAGCAAAAATTGTGTGTAGTTTCCAGGTGGGGTCAAAGCACAACAGTCCTTTTTGGTGCCCAACATGGGCCTCAGAGTGTTCAAGGGAATGTCAGATTTGTTGGGAAGTGTTCGGTCAAATGTATAGCTGTTAGGGCTGCTTAGGTGTTAGCTTGCAGGCTTCTGTGCTTGCCATGGTGCTTGCTTCCCTTACTGTTTCTTAGAGTCTAGTGTTAGTTGCTGCTTTTTTGCCTGTGCTTCTTGCTGTACTGCTGTGTTGCTTATCACTTCATTCTGCTGTGCCTGGGAGCATTCTGATAACAGTAATGGTGATGTGTCTGGGCTGGCAGATGGCCAGAGCATCACTGCTGTGCCTGTGCTGCTCTACTGGATAGGCTGGAACTCCAGTTTGAGCTTGAGTGTGACTTGTGAATGAGTCCACATGTGAACAGGGTACCTATCAGTGGACGCTAAAAGTCCTCCAATACGGTTAAAGGAGTCTTCAGCTCCAAGGGGCGAGTGATAGCCAGCTCCAGTGAAAACAGCTCTTTTAGGTTCTAGCCCCTTGAAGCACAGGGAGGCTCCTCCCACTTCTGACTGGCGCTAATCCCCCGAAGAAAGATAGCCACACGAGTCAGGAGTCCACGAAGAGAAGCACAGTTTATTGAGGTGCCTGGCCTTTTATAATCCAGCACTGGATGGTTCCGGAAAAAGGCAAGGGGGGACATCTCCCATTGGTCAATGTATATGCAAATGAGGAATCAGAAAAGGGACCAGTGGGAGGTGGGGATTGAGACATAACCACATATAGAAAACTACTGCATTACAGTACAACTGGGGCCAATCAGGGAAGAAGTGGTGGGAAAGTGCCCTAAGGGTTTGTGGGAAGAAGAACCTGGATAGGAAATGACTAAGGGAAATGTGAAAGGGTAGATATATGACTTTAAACTAGGGAAACATCAATATAGGCTTTAAATCTATCAAAGTCCTTGTTGAGCTGCTGCAGGGCCTCTTGCTTCAGAGTGTTAGGGTCTCGGATGTCCACATCCTCATCCACTCATCTCTTATAGTACATTTGCCACTTAATGAATTCCTGGTCACCCTGGCTTCCTCCGACAGGCACCCCAAACCATATGTGGCACATGGATTAGGCTACTCTGGAACCTGAGCAACTCAAATCAGTTGTGACTGTGGAAAAGTCTATGACACAGTGTATGAGCTCCTGAGAAGGCTTTGGTTTAAGGCTCCACTTGGAGTAGGTGTGAACTTTAGGGTCAGCAGTCTGTGGATTAATTAACCAGAGCGGGGATAAGGGGAAGAGTTCATTGTAATGTTAAACCTGATGGTCTGCTCCAAAGAAACCAGGGGTTGGGATTGTAATGGAAATGTCTTTAAATTGCTGTAACTGAGCAATTGAGTTGCATGTTGCATGAAATACTATAAGAGGAGCGACCTTCTCATGAAGGACACTTCTCACTACAGTAAAAGTGCTGCAGTGACTCCACCTGAGCTGGCTTTGCTGTCCAGTAACTCCACACAACATACAACCTGTCCCATCCAGAGTCACCATCATCACAGATGGAGCCCATAGCCATAGACAAATGTACTCAATGAGCATTTTTTTTCAAAGGTGATCCATAGACTAAGGGAATGACACCTGTAGATTACATCAAAAGATGGGAATGGGAATGGTTGTATTAGCTGGTGTAGGACCTGAGCATGACATAAGTGATAAGGAATAAGGGGTGGAGAATGTACTACTTTTGACTGGCATAGAGTTAATTTTCTTCACAGTAGCTGGTGTGGGGATGTATTTTGGCTTTGTGCAAGAAATGGTGTTGATGATTCAGGGATGTTTCTGCCCAGGAGCGCTTACGTAGGGTCAAGGCCTTTCCTGCTTCTCTTACCACCATGACAACCAGTAGGCTGGAGTTGTACAAGAAACTGGGAGGGGACACAGCTGGGACAGCTGACCCCAAGTGACTACAGAGATATTACAACCATTCAGCATATAAATCTGGGGGAAAAAGGAAGATGAGAGGTGTTGTTCAGACTGATGGTGCTTGTCTTCCCAAATCCACTGTCATGCGTAAAGGAGCCCTGTGCTCCTGGGAAGAGTTAGAGACCTATCTGCCCATGGGAAGTATTGAATGAATTGATTGCTTTGCTTTGTTTATGTGCTTAGTTTTTTGCTTTAGCTGTTAAAATGTCTTTCTTTTAACCCACAGGTTTTCTCATTTTCACTCTCCCAATTCTCTCCTTGAAGCACAACACAAGGGGAGTGAGCAAGCAGCTGTGGGGCTGAGTTTCCAGAAGTTAAACTATGACAAATATATCTATACCTTCTTCATATGATTTAAACTGGATTAAATGGATCCTGACCAGAACAAAATGATGACTCTGAAAGACCTCTTACTAATACAAGGAAGTTAATTCAGCTGATATGGAAGGTCTCATACTTGTTAGGTCTCATACTTGTTAGGTGTTTGGATTTTCATCCATATATCGGGTCTATTTATGACAGCAGAGTGATATTTGCGATGAAGTTTGGGAGTGCTTGTGTGCAAAGTACAAAAACAATCTTCTGCCTCCTGATAGGATGGAATTCTTAGCAAATTGCTCTCTCTTATGTCTCAAAGTATTTTTTTCCATTAAGTCATTTAATAATTTAAAATACCTGATCAACATGCTTAATCTGGATTATGGATACTATTTACCTCCTGTTTCAGCCAATGGAGGGCAACAGACAAAAGGGTACTTCAAATCATACAAATCTACCATGTATACTCAACATGACCTTCCCTGGTACACATTTTGATCAAGTTTTATGTATATTTACCTGGATTTAAAATTTGGACATCTACAGATAAAGTGAATTAAAAGACCGCAACTCATGATCAGCCTTTTACTCCTTCTTAAATAGGAATTGTTTGCTCAAACCTTTTGACTTTTTTTAAAAAAATACATGAAGAAAGCAATCTGTATCAGCATTCAGAGCCTTAAACTATGAAGCTATTTTCCTTCAGGTGCTGAATAGAGACATTTTCTCCAAAGCTGACAGTTTCTTTCATTTTAGAGTTTCTAAGATTAACTGAAATTAAATAACAATGTGTACTAATCAACAACAGTATAGTAAAACCACCAAATACACAATCATTTCATAATTACTGTTACATACAAAATAATTGTAAATCCTTTGTTTGATGCAAATAGCAACAGTATTTCTGATAAGTTTATACATATCTCTGAAATGAGAAAATTTGGGCATATATGCAACAAAGTTATGAAAGATAGGATGGGAGTATAATTGCCCAGGGAAAAAAACACCATAATTTCTTCAGATCTTGCTTATGTCTGCACTTTTCAGACTATTAAGATATGAAAAAATGATTGTGAATAAATCAACTGGTGCAACATTGAAGTGAGTATTTCTTATACCAGCTGAGCTGTGTCTACACTACCTGACTGAATAGCTGGTAAAAAGCAAACAAAATTACAATCCAAAAAATCTGGGGGTGAGGCCTATCTTGTCTCTAACTTCACACAAAATTATTAAGAAATCCTGTGCTTTGCCAGGAGCTTTTTAATTCATAGCATCTGTACTTGAAGTATCACTTGATTTCATTGTATTTGATCTGTCTAAACTCAAAATAAAAGGGTTTTGAATGATGGTTTCTGTCTCCTCCACAGTCATTCACACATAAGATCTAATAATACATTAAAGAAGTTCAGAGCTCCCTTTTCCTGTGCTATCTTTTCCTTCATACTGTTTTAGCACTTTTAAGTTTAGAATACTTCAAATATCACAGAAGATTCAGAAGTTGGCCTAATTGTACCGCTATTTCTTTATTGTTATTGTAATATTTAACTTTTTTTCCCGGTTACAAAGTCCACTTTTTATTAAATTTAGTAAGGAATAGACATGAGCAGCTAAAATAAAACTGAAACAGCTCTAAATAGCTTATTATTAATTAACTTAAATAAACAGTTCACAGACCTGCATATCAGAAAATGTTAGATGAGAGCAGTTGCTGTGATGCTACAGGAATTAAGTAATAACATAATGAGTAGTTGTCACCAGAAGAAGTTAATATATTTAGATCTTACAGTTCCAAGACTAATAAGCAACTAATGTTTTAGGTATATTCTTTGTTATTAATACCTGGCAAGTCCAAGCCAACAGCACACAGTGAAAAATAGTGAAACTTGGTGGAAAAATTTTACCCTCTTATTTCTATCAATTGAGATACATGAGCTGGGAATTTATAAAGTAGCTCACAGGATTAATTTCTTCCATGACTGGAAAAATTTAGACTTCGACCATCAGCTACATAAGGCCTCAGAAGATCTCTCCTGTCCAATAATGACATAAAATACTGAAAACATATGGTTTAATTTCAAAGAATACAACAATGATCAGCACTGAGTAACCTCTTAAAACATATTATGGATACAAAGCAGAAGGGAAATTAGATTTCAAAATATTCTTTCAAGGTCTATGAAGTTAAAGATTATCTTTACATCTGTGTCCACAGAGCTTTTTTCTCTTTCGAGAAAATAATTTTCCATCATGGCCCTGGTCAATTCATTCTGCATAATGCCATGAGTCCACCTACTTGATTTCCAAAGTGACATGACCTTTTACAAGATGCATCGGTTCCAGAATAATTTTTTTATTTTCCTATCCAATATTTCCTCCTCTTGCTGTGATGTTCTGTAAATACCTTTTATTATTCAACTAGCTTAATAGAAAGTAGTAAATTCCCTTGCACATTCTCCACTGTATGAACAGACTTTCAAAACTTAAGTAATTAAGTAGGAAAACTTAATCATGCCTACAAACAAACAAAAAAGTGATAAACCTTCAAGATAAAGATAAAATATAGCTTAAAACAAAGAAATGAGAAGACACAGAGTCAGAAAGGACCTTTTTGAGATTAATAGATCAAGAAAAGATGCATAATTTCAAAAGTCATTCTTTCCACTGTGTGATGTCTTCTGTGTTGTGCCTGGAATTACCTGTTTGACCATCTAGGGTTGCACATGTTTTCATTAAAACTACTTTTTTCCTCAGCTTTACCAAGTTACTTGCTGTATTGATAATTCACAGTGGACTTGTTCTGCCACTGCCCCTTGAGATGTACATGTTTTCACCTCCACTTCTACCTCCAGTATTTCCCAGGCAATATTATATCTCAGTTGATTTAATGTACAGTGAGAAAATGAAAAGTTTCTCAGTGATTCTCTTCTTTCTTGTTGAAGAGCAGTAGAGGTAAAAAGTTAGAGAGAGTGCCTCTGGACAGCTTCTAGAGATTACAGAAACAGAGGCTATTCCAAAGACCACGGAAGTCAATTAAGAGATTCATTCACTTTGACAGGCCTTGGAGCAACACATAATGATTGTTGGTTTATCTCACTGTCTGATGGAGAGTCTCAGATCAATCAACGTTGCAGCTGCTCAAGAGGAAGAAACTATTTGTAAATATATGATTCACTGGTTAGTTATGATGCTTTCCCCAAAGCATTTAGCTACTCAATTGTCAGTGTAGAGAACCGATTATAAAGTAGCAAATTTTAATGCAGAGTAATTCAGGGAAACACAAGCTCTGCCTCACACTAATATATTTCTGAAAACGATTCCATAGGCCTAATATATCCTGCATGCATTATTTGGTAAGAATTTTCTCTAGCCTTTCTTATTATACCATCTGAATGCTTTCCAAGCCTTAATAAATTTATCCTCACAATGTCCCTGAGGAAAGAGCTACATGAAAAAATTTGACCAAGAAAAAACCCTCTAGGCAAAAGCCCATAAGAAAATGCTGCAGGCAATTACAAGCTGTCCAGAGAAGAAATTCTGTCCCAGGAAGAATTGACCATGGGATAGCAGTGTGAAATGTCCTTGATCAGGTAAAATTTATTTGGTTATGTGGCTCCAATTTTTTCCTTTCTTCTGTCTTATAGATGGGGTTTTCCCAGGATTTCTCATGTCTGTTTTAGAAGTAATAAAAATTTTAAAATACCAGACTGCAATTTTTGTTACTGTCCTCCTGAAACCTAAATCTAATAAAATAGTTCATGGAGTTATTGTGAATATCACTTTGCAGCACTGCAGTTCCGTAAATTATTGCTGTTGCTAGTAAGAGGCTTTGTACTGAGTTCATAGAGCCTCAGGAGCAAGGCTTGTCAGACTTGCTTTGTCTGAATTTGTACTCACTTGCCTGGGGCTTTGCCTTAGCTACTTTAGATAAAATAGTATTTTCTGGAAAAAAGGTCACTGTCTAATTTGTTTTATTTTGTATTTATGTGCTACAATTGTAGTTTTTAAACAGTTAGAATCATAGAACATCCTGAGTTGGAAGCAACCCACAAGGATCATTGAGTACAACTTCTGGTCCTGCGCAGGACACCCCAAAAATCCTACCATATGCATGAGAGTATCGTTCAAATGCTTCTTGAGCTCTCTCAGTCTTGATGCTTGACCACTGCCCTGGAGAGTCTCTTCAGTGCCCAACCACCATCTGGGTAAAAAACTTTTTTCTATCATTCAGTCTAAACCTCTCTTGACACAATTCCAGGCCATTCCCTGGATCCTGTCCCTGGTCACCCCAGAGAAGGAATAAGTACCTGCCTCTCCTCTGCCCCTCCCAAGGAAGTTGTAACTACAGTGAGGTCTCCCCTTGGTCTCCTCCAGCTGAACACACCAAGTGTCCTCAGTGTCCCCTCCAGGCCCTTCCCCATCTTCATTGCCCTCCTTTGGACACTCTGTAATGGCTTCATATCTTCCTTACATTGTGTGACCCTAAACTGCCCCAATATTGCAGGTGAGGCAGCCCAGTACCAAGAAGAGAGACAATCCTCTCCCTCGCCTGGCTGGCCATGCTGGGCCTGATGCCTCCCAGGACAGGGATGTCCCTCCTGTCTCCAGGGCACTGCTGACTCATGGCCAACTAGCCACTGACTAGGACCCCCAGGACCCTTTCCCAGCACTGCCTTTCGGCTTGTTATTCCCCAGTCTGAGGGGTAATTCCCATATATCTGGGGTTGCCCCATCCCAGGTGCCGAATCCACCACTTGCCCTTGTTAAACTCCACACAGTTGGCATGAAAAAGGTAGCTTTATTCATATGGGAACTATTGCTGTAGTACTACTACTCCTTTCTGCTGTAATCACACCTGAACTACTAAAAATTTGTATTAGACTGTTAATATTTTACCTATGGCTACAAAAAGCTCTGGGATTTATATATAAGGTGCTTTAATTTCCTAAAGAAGGCTAAGGGTAACCAGGAAAAGTTGGCACATAGTGCAAAACAAATATCACAACAGTTGTCCTGGGCCTTAGGGTAACAGATAACACACAGCTCCAAAGAGTAAGATGATCTCTGCCCAGAAGTTTACAAGATAAGGAGTAAAAGATTACTACAGGTAATTTGATATGTAAAAAAGGAAGGAGGCAAAATATCAAAAATATGGACAATGAATGAAAATTATTTATCAGATAATAAATACCCTTGCTGCGCTTTAAGTGACATTTCTGCAAGTCCAGCAGTAAGTACAATATAATACTTTGTACCTGCATCAACTTAGGTTCTTGAGTGAAAAAATCATTTTAACAATTATAATATCAAAAACAATTTTATAGTTTGTCTAAAGGGAGTTTTAGAGATTTACACCTGCTTAGACTCCAGTCTAAAGTCCTCTGCTCCCTCTGATATCTGGAAACCCTTTCTCTTCTTATAAAAGGCTAGTGCATCCTAAAAGTGGTACTTTTTTGCAGGCAGAGATTATGATTCATAGGTGATCCTTAAACTTCCTGCTTGTCTGGTCTTCCTCCTTTTCCAGAGCACATTGCTCAATGCCTTTGAAGGAACTAATTATCTCCCATTCTTGCACAACTCACAAAAGTCTGTAAGTGGTACAAGACAGTCAGTGCTGCAGGATCACCACAGCTCTACATTTTACTATTCAATAAGCTTTAAAACCCATTTTCTTCTTACTGTCTTTCTCATTTTCCATCAGCCATCACATAGTGATCTTACCCTAGCAACTCATATATATTCCAGTACCTACCCATAGGTCATACATTGAATAGTTTCTCTTTTTGCAATATTTTTTGTGTATTACTGTAAAGAAAGACCATCTCGCTGTTCTCATTTAGATGTATTCTCAAGACCAACTGATAGGATTTTTCTCTAATTTGTAGAGCTGTCTTCAATACTGTTGCTGCTTTGTAAAGTGCATGAATGCTGTATGAAAGTTTTGCTTAAATGATTCATCAATGTCTCAAGTACAAGAGGAAATAAGAGCAAACCTTTGCCAGCCTCATTAAGCTGTAAATTCTGCAATGTACACAAAGTGATATTATGCCAAGCTTTTAAAGGGAATAGAAGGCTTTTTGCTGTAAATAAGACAAGAATATCCATGAATTAAAAACAAAGATTAAAGATGCTGACAAATTTCAGGAAGATAGTCTTGTACAACCATGTTAGAGATATGTTGGACACCAAATTTCTCTACAGACATTTTCAGTTCCAATGTCTATTGGAATGCATGAAGATTAATTGGGCAGAAATTAGAATGGTCCTTAAAGGGTTAAGAAGAGATTCATGTGAATAAAAAGTTTTCTGTTACAGAATACATTCAGTTCAAATGAAGATTTCTGTTGTAAAAACAGTGGGGGGGAAAAAAAAGGGCGTCTGTGAGTCAAATAGTGGAGTGAGGTGTTTGTGTTAACCACAATATTTCTTAGTTTTGATACACTTTGAGAAACTTTTAGGTGACATGTTGAATATTTCTCTGGGATATTTTAAATTTTCAAGGAAAGACACTGGGACTTATCGTTAATACTATCATATGTATAATACATTAAAGCTTTCTTGTTAAGTATTTTTATAGTATACTTCAAAATTCTGGCTTTGGGATGATTTAAAAGCGTTATAATACAAACTCAGTCACATAAAATTCTAAATGTATTCCTGTTAAGCCCTTTTTACTGCTGCTGAACATCAATATGCCTTATTTGAATGTCACTCCAGAAAGTTATTTGTGGTTTTAAAATTGCAGCCAGGCTGTTCCACACAGGAGTGATTTTCTCTGAGTACTTAGAGCAATTGCTACATGTGGATTTGAGTCACCTCCTTGGCTAACACTAAAGAATGAGTTAGGATGGCATAACTTTCACTAAAATCCGCAGGCTCAGCTGAACATCCTTAACCCTTCAGAAATTGCCTGTGCAATTCACATAGGTGTTTCTAACCTTACTATAAACCACTAACTTAGATATTGATGCCAGAAAAAGGGACAGAGCAGAGCTCACTTGACACTAAACCCCTCAATTCATCAGCATGGAGAATTTCTGGCAGTTGACCTGGTGAATTACATGCTAGCCTATCTCCTCTGTTACCTTTCCCTCAGCTGCTTTAAATTTAAATATGTTCTATCTTTACAAACTGCATTTGATGCAATAGCTCTAGCAGAGCTCCGAGTGCGAAAATATTTTAAGTTGTCTCAGGTTTGGCCCAGTTTTTTTACCAACCCTGGACTGTCTATTCCCTCCCCCCAAAGCCTTCCCAGCA
>JAWWEV010000095.1:67626371-67644101 GCA_035583235.1 Hafferia zeledoni
TCTGTTACGTGGAAAACATGTGTGGAATACTTGTAAGTTCACTTCCTTGGAAACCCTGGTTACCGAGGAAGCCATGGATCAAACCCATTACATAGGTGTACTTCCTTCCCCTTACAAGATAACTACTGGTGAGTTTATTACACTCACTAAGGAGAAATTAAGCATCTAAGGAAGTTCATTATCGTCAGGAAAAAAAAAATTCAAATGCTGCTAATACAAACAAATACAAAATAACATTCACAAGTAATATATGCACTTAGTGATCTGAAAAGTCTGTTTTTCCCAGAACAGAAGGAAATAATGGGAAATATTTATTGAAAGAAAGAATAAGATGGAGCCTGAATGAAATTTAGGACTTTCTTCATAGCAGCTTAGTTGTATATTCTTGCATAAACACTGAACAGAACAGGTATACTTGCAAACAATGGTAGAAAAAGGGAGCAATTAGAAAAAAAGAGTTGTATAACAGAATACTACTACAGTCTAGGTGAGCAGCATAAAATCTATAGTAACTTGGCCTAGAACTAGCAGGCAGCATCTGGATCCACACAGTCGATCAGCCCTGAACTGGTTTTCTCCTCACTATGGCACCAAATCAGTCCCCTTACACTTGCATTCAAGGAATCCCACACTTTAAGTGCCAGTAAAAAAAGGAGATATCAATAAAATGGCAAAATGACAGCTAACTCTAGATAAATCACATTTTATACTTGCTGCAGGATGCTGTTAGTTTGACTGCATGTCCCAAGCAAGCATTTTCAGGGAAACAATGAATTTATTGTAAAAAAGAATTTATATTCATCATTAGCCAATTAAAATATGTTTCTTTTCTCCCAGAAGGGCTACAAACAGCTGTGTTATCAACACTGAGGGCAATTCAACTGTTTATATTTTTGTCATACATCAGTGGGGAATCTATAAAGATCTCTTAATAAGGCATCTGAAATCACTCAGCCTTGGGTAAATACCACCCAACAAAAAGGAAATATTTACTTTTATAAACCTCCACTCTTACCCACTACCTCCTTAGGTCTGCTGCAGCACTCTTCATCTAACTGAATTAAATCATGCATGAAATAGTATTCTATTTAGTTTAATGCTTAACAGAACCTGAATGTGTACATTCAGTGCATTAGCTTACTTCTGAAAGACTCAGTAATTTTTAATACAGCAAAGAACTACTTAGTGTGTAACCTCAGTGAACAAGACAGCCTTATTTCCAAGGTGAACAAGGTGAAACAGTTTAGCAAAAAGATTTCTCCCCACTGAGTCTATATACCAACAGATACGGATGTAGAACTTACATTAATATCGTGAGGTTTGCTTGTTGAAACCCAGATTCACAGAATGGATAAGGATGGAAAGGATCACAGGAGGTCATCTGGTGCAACCTCGCTGGTTAAACAGACCCATCCTAGAGCACATGGGACAGGAAAGATAATGGAATTTTATAAAACAAGACTTTCCAACATAAAAATTTTTAAAATATTTTTTATTAATTTTGAGGTACTAGGATTTTAGAACGGGGACAGAGTCATCTCTGAAGGTTTCCATGTCTTAAAACTTCTTTAAGACACGTATAAGTACATGTATTGAAGAAATTTTCTCATTCCACATATTCCATGTTGGTTTCTAGTTATTCCTATGAAGCCTTTTTTGTCATAGTTAGCTCTGTTTACTGTGTCCACAAGAGTGTGAAAACCCCAGAGGTGACTGGGAACTAAAATCAATTAACCTTGTTTCAACGTTGTGCTGATGCCACTACACTGCTTTTGGCATCACACCTTAAGATCTCCACAAGGTTTTTGACCCTTGTTTGGACAGCTCCTAAAGCATGGAGAGTTTTACTACTGGCTTTAGGGTTTCTTTTGGTTGCCTACACTTAAGGGACTTGGGATCATTTAAAATATCCTTGGTTACCCAAAACACAGATATGGTACTGGCAGATCTCCTGAGAGCTGCCAGCAGATTCAGAGAGGTGATTGTCCCCCTCTATTTTGCTCTGGTGAGACCCTATCTGGAATACTGTGTACAGCTATTTCCGCCAAGATAAAGACATGGAACTGTGGGAGCAAGTTCAGAGAAGGGAACTAAGTTGGTAAGAGGACTGGAGCACCTCCCCTATAAAGACAGGCTGAGAAATCTGGATTTGTTCACCCCGGGGAAGAGAAGGTTGTGTGGAGACCTCAGAGCAATCTTCTATACCTGAAACAGCCTAAAGGGAAGATGGAGAGGGACTCGTCACCAGGAACTTTGATAAGACAAGGGGAAATCTTTTCAAAAAGAAATAGTGAAAATTTAGGTCACATGTTAGGAAGAAATTCTTTACTGTGAAAGTGGGGAGACACTGGCACAGGTTGCCCAAGAGCAGTTGTGGCTGCCCCATCCTTAGATGTGCTCAAGACCAGGTTGGACTAGGCTTGGAGAAACCTGGCCCACTAGAAGGCACCCCTGCCCACAACAGAGGGTTGAAACTAGGGGATATTAAAGGACCCTTTCCAACCCAAACCATCCAATGACTACAATTCTATAACTCTGTGACCTGAGGGAGATTGTGTATATCTCCAGCAAGAGCTGGAGACCAGAGTGCACTGCCTGAGCTACCTCAGATCACAGAAGACATCAGTGTGAAGGCTACTTAATAATGTCCTTAATTATTTACAGCTCACACATAGCTTTTTATTTTCTGATATGGGTGTGGACAGGTATGCTAGAAAACTGATCAGAGGACTAATCCTACTGCAGTTTTTTTCTCTGCATATGCTTCCATGTTAACCAGTGGTGGTAAGACTTCAGCCTCCCAATTCCGTCAAAGCCTTATGAAAGAAACCCCATTTTTTCTCTCTTCTGCTGCTAACAGTGTATTTATCCTTTTCAAGTCTTCCCTCTGAATTAGCCACTCAGTTCCCTTTGAATCAAATGTTTTTATCACAAAAGTTGATACCTGACCTCATCAAAATTATTTAAGAAGCCCCAGGGCTTACTTGTTCGTTTCTTGCCTTTCAGTCACAGACAAGCAGAAGATGACCTATGTAACTCTACTTTCTCTATTATTCCTACCTCTATCTCTTCAGAATTTTATTGTCACATGGAATAAAAACTATAAAGCTTCCTAAGAAAAAATGCTTAAGCCTAGCTTCATCCAGCTTCCATTCACTACACTTAAGATTCCAAATGGTTTAAAATTTTTTGGATGGGTTTACTCACCTCCACTTGGCAACTAGACCTCTAACATACACCCAAAAAGATTCACAAAAAGATTCTCAAAGGGCATGAACGCAGAACTGAGAGCCAGATTCCAGCAAGTGTTTGGTAAGAACAGGGTAATTGGCTTCCAACACATTAAAAAATGCAGTAGTGAGAAAGGGAACAAAACATGCTTCCACATCCAAGGTAGAAAAAATAACAATAAGGCTTAAATGACAAAGAGGAAACATAAGGGAAGTGTTTTTAAGAACAAAAAGAACTACTGGAACTTCACAATTGTCACTGAAAATGCCTCCTGCATTGGTAGTTTTTAAGGTTTGGCAAACATCCTTGTTAAGGCAGGGAGGTGGCCAATATGATAATTTTTTAAGACTCTGATACACTTTTTAGTTAATATCAAATTATATTTCTTTTCATGAATTGCTTCTCTGGGATATCTAATTTTATACCTAGAATAAGATATCTTGGCATCTATATGAATTTTCATAATTTGTTCTTAAGAAGTCAATTCATATGCCTAGAGAAACTTTTAGATTTAGATACTATGAGCTCATCAAATCTAACACCTTTTAAACAGATAAGAAATGTACTAATATTTCATTACCTTGACAGACATTCAAGTATATTTCTTGGATAAATGAAAAAAAAAATCTATAGCTCACCACTCGCTAAACAAAACCTTTCCATTTCCTTGCTTCTCCTTATCTGCATCTGACCTTGAGCGTTTCTTATACCTGACAAGGAATGAATATTTTTCATCTACCCAAACTCTCATTTCTGGAAGGGGAAGCCATAATAAACATGAACATTTACTCAATAACCTTGTATGAAACAAACAGTAAAGCACAGGCTAAGTAATGAAGAAATACAATTCTTACTCCTGACGCATCTTTAATTAGAGCTTTACTACATGACACAAATTATTTCAGTCCTGTGATATTACCCAAGATGTTTAAATGTTCTACAAAACTATTGATTTTGTTTTGAATGTCAGATCTTGCACTTGGCAGCTTTTTCTGTGAAGGAAATTAGAATTCTAATTAAGATGTGTTTGTCAAATGAGAAGCAGACAAATCACAGTATAAGTATACAATTTTGGGGCTATAGTTATCAACCTTCATATGGTCACAACAACTGCAATTTTGAGTAGTACTGAATAGCATATGATGTGTTTTGAATTAAAGTTTTATAAAGAAGAATTTCTGTTTCCTCAATACATAATTTGCCATATAGAAAAAGATTGGTTATATGGTTTAAATGGTACATTATTTTTATTTTCTGTTCAAATAGGTTTGCTGACTTAGCAGTGAGAAGTATTAACCTTCGGAAAAAATCAATTGCCATCTTATCTCATCTCATCTCATCTCATCTCATTTCATCTAGTTAAGAAAAGCACACATGCAAGAAAAACTCCACAGCAACCTGATAGAATTAGTCAGCAGTGAACACACCTCTCACTCTAAACTAAGCTTTTGTCACTGGTGTGATGCAGTGAATGGACAACAGCAAGGAGAAGGGGGCTGAACAAGAAAAGAATGTCACTTAAACATGAAGGGAAACATTTCCACTGTTTGCCATGATCAATGAGTAGATGATACTCCGCACTTATCCTTCAGGTATTTTGAGGTGCAGGCTTCTCATCTTCTTTCATTTAAGTACATTGACTTTTAAGAACTTCTGAGATTGTTCAAGATGTACCTGTTAGAAAGTTCCATCTCACATTCATTAACAAGGTGGACACTATTCTAACTTAATTTAAAATTCTTTCATCATCTACAGCTTATGTAGGTTCAGATTTATATTCAGGTCTATTGTTGGTATTGGGTTTTTTGTTTGTTTTTTGTTTTATGTATAGTTGTTAACTACTTTCCAACATGTGCCAAATCTTCCATCATCCCTTCATTGATCTTAATAGTGTCATGATCTAGTCAAAGAAAGACAAAAGTCGTTATCAAGACATGGCTAGTTAAAAATTGCTTCCTTCAGCAGATTCATGAGAAATACAAGACATAAGTAAGCCAATGTACTAGTAGTGTCTATTACTAAACATTTACAGGTTTTCCAAATTTATCTAGTTTCTAGACAGTTGACATATTTACCAATGCTGCAAGAAATCTTAAAATTCATGCTCTAAGCACTAAAATAAAGTTATTAAATCCTCCAGTTACTCCTGTACCCCTAACCCTGAATTGTGTCAGGTCTCTCTCATATACACACAGAAATACACACAGAAATATGAAGTTAAAGGAAAATTTCTGTATTTGCAGTATCTGCCACAAAAGGAATTCAATCCCAAAAAGCCCCTTTGACCTTTTAGTAAGCCATTTCAGATATTCAGCCAAATGTTACAAAATGTGAACTCATTTTTTTCTCCATAGTTCATTTAAATCCTCTGAAGCATAAGTGACCTGACCTGGTCATAACACTCACCACATGGTAAAGGATACTACATCATAAACGTATGGAAATCAAAATATATTTCAGAAAAAAAAAATAGTTTAACTCTTATGGTGGTATTTAACAGAAGTTATTGTTAAAAGGAAAAATGTGAAGCTTCAAATTTTAGGAAAGGTAGTAGGCCTCACTACTGCATGAAAAATGTGAAAACTTCCACAGTAGCAAGGAATTTTTCTTCAATTCACTCTTTTTTTTAACTCTGCGGTATTTGCTGGACCATGTCCAGAGGAGGATGAGAAAGATGTGGAATGGTCTAGAAGAACACAAGTTATATGAGAAGACACTGAAGGACCGGGGGGGCTCATCCTGGAGAAAAGGAGGCTCAGGAGGTACCATCTTACTTTCTGCAACTCACTGACAGGAGAGGGGAGCCAGGTCAGTGTTGGTCTGCCAGGCAATAAGTGACAGGACAAAAGAGAGTTGCACTCAGAGAGATTTAGATTAGAAATTAGGCAAAATTTCTTTGCTGTAATTGGGGTCAAGCATTTGAACAGGGAGGGTAGAATCATAATTTCTAAATGTATTTATAAGGTGTGTAGATGTGGTACTTTAGGGACATGGTTTATTGGTGAGTTTGCTTGGGCAGTGGTCAGAGTCTTACAGGTAATTTTGAACCTTAATAATTCCATGAATAATTAGCAATAAGTTTAATAGTCATTGCAAGACATTAGTATTCCTCAGACAATAATACCTTTCAAATTTCTTCTTATTTTAAAATACTATTTTACCTTCATATTTTTCACCACCTAGATTTTTAATTCAGTATTAAAATTTTACAAAAAGTGTAGTAAAACACCTAACTACACTGGAACACTTCAAATATCTATTCCTATAAGTTTTGTACACTCCTGTTTCAGATTAAATCATGTTACAGAGCTCAAAGGCACAGCAATGAGAACCAGCCCATGGAGACTAGCAGAAACTGTGTAGGAATCCAGGAGACTAGTAATCCCAGAGCACAAAACTGTAGTGCAAGATCCACTATATTGCTTCCGTTTTTATTTCAGAGCACTTCGTAAAGAAAAACTTGCAAATTGGAAGAGAATTATTTTCTGTTTATGAATAACCTACTGTTCTGACCTCCTTGCTTTGAAGTCAGTACTAGCTCCAGGGCGATTCAATGCCATGCTTTGGCTTTGATGTAAAATCTTAAAAGCACCATTACAGGCATTTACTGGAAGGGAATACCTTGTTGCCATGGCTACTAGTGCATCATTTGAAATTGTGATATAGCTGGATTTCATCACCATGACACTAATTTTCTCCAGTGCAGCAAAGGAGAGACTAGATCATTACTGTATTACATGCAGAAGAGTTGGGTTTTCTTCTTTGCATTTCCTTCTTTATATTTGTGTCAGTTTGTGGGTGAAAACTGTGTCTGTCAGGACAAACCTGTGAGCCAAAGAAAACCATGCTGCTATTGTTTGGGAGAACGTGAAAAAATAGACAGTATTTTTGTCTTTGTTTCTTACCAGGAAAAAAAGAAATGTGGAATACTGTGGGAAGTCACCTGTGAAACGTAACATCTCTCCACTGCTATGAGGGAATGGAAGTCGAATTAAGTGCTTTCCTGGTGACTGCTTCTCCATAACCCGACATTCACTGAGCTTCTCAGGTGTATGGAATACAGTCAGTTGTGGCATGAAGTACATTTCCAATGTCCTGGGGCACATCTTTTATCACAGACAGAACAAGGAAAAGAGGACCTGCATGAAAGCAAAGGAAACATCTCACAGCTGTACAACTTGTGCATCACCAGCAGTTCACACACAACTAACTTAGAGTAAGAAGTGTGATGGAGTTGCCAGTATATTTGGAAATAACCTCTAGTTCTAGGTTCATTTTGACCCAGTCCAGCCCAGCTGTCCCTGTGCTTGCACAGTTGGGTGTTGATGCATCTGTAATGCTGAGATATAAGATATATTCATGGAGAAACATACAGTAAATGAGTGTTAGATTGGGGTTTTTTGCTGGGCTGAGTAGCAAGGAGCATTTTTATATCAATACTTGTCTTCATACCTTTTCAGGCTACAGCCTAAACTTTTAGAAGTTAACTAGAATGGAAACTTTCTTCAGCTGAGGGATTTAAGTGGAAAAAAAAATAAAAATCCTTCATTCATGTGGTTAGGGGAGCCTGTCAGTCATGCTCTCATCCTTAGAATTAAGCATACATAAATGATTTCAATTAAAAGCTCTTTCAGATTATTGCCTTCCTCACCTATCTTGCACATCTAAATAAGAGCCTGATGATCTGAAGGTTAAAGAAGGAAGAAGGAGGCTTCAATTATAGCTTCCTGCTTTTGGAAATTTGCTATGGAGCATCTCTGTCCCACTGTAAGAGCAGGATTCACTTTCTCACAGATACTTGTTTAGTACCCCTAGAAACATCTTCTGAATGAGACAGCTGGAAGGCATTAGGGAAAAAAAACATCTGAAAAGGGAAACGGACACTCGACAGAATGTTCTATTGCTAGGCATACAGTGAACCACTTCTTAAATTTGGGTTCAGTGCATCCTAAAATGAGAGCTATCAAGACATTCAGGATATTACTTGTGGCCTCAGATATGTATATTAGAATAGGATGAAATGAGCATGTAAATTTCAGTATCTGTTATTGAAGGAAACTTAAATAACTACTTTGGATGCCTTCAGGTAACTATTACCACGATGGTCCTATACCCAGCATTTTAGTTTCATACAATTAAAAAGAAATATTTTAAGTCAATGCATTTCTGAAATAATCAATTTTTTGGAGAAAAAAATAAAAGGACTGTCTTCATCTGTTTAATTTTTAGAATCATTATTACCTTTGCATATCACAGTTATTCCGAATTTACCCCAGTTTTGGTGGAATGCATGTGTGACAGTGTCCCTAGTGAACTCCAAACACAAATTCTAATCTGTACTTTTCAGCTGCCAGATGCCGCAACAAAGATAATTGTGTCTTAGAAGTTGCTAAATATATATTTACATAAGTTTGTTGCTATTAGGAAAGTTTGACCCACTGCATTCTTAACTCATAAATTCCCAAGGCACAGATATGTGAATGGATTTTTGCCTAGATTTGGTTCAAATTCATTTCTAAATACAATAGCCCCACCTTGAATATACTGTTTAATCACCTTTTCTTTTCTTCTTTTAACACATATTCCCTAAACAAGTTTTGTTTTTAATATTTAGGTTATTTTATTTCAGGAATTAGTGATTTCAATTTGAAATAAGGCTACTTGTACATCTTCAAGTCATATTTGAACACATAAAAGTTCAGTTAAAAATATTAGCCTGTAAAACTGCTGCAGTGTCAAAAGTTTAAAGTGCCATTTTTATGAGTTCTTGCAAAGAGAGATTGACTTTTCTGCTTCCCACATTTAGACACGGATTTACCAAGCAGAGCTCAACATCTCAAAGTATCTCTGTACCTAAACATAGCCATTCACTTGAAGTGCAATATATTTTTCCTTCAAACAAGAGTAAACAGAAAAATGGCTTTTGGTTTTAACTTTAGTTAACCTATGATGCACAGTTATCATTACCCACATAGAATGAGAAGTATTGATTTTATTTTGTTCCATAACAAAGTCCTACAGAAGATTTTGAAATAAATTCTTCCTTTCCACAATGGTAGGTGTTCACATTTCTCCAGTCTTTCCTCTTTCTTTCTCTCTCTCCTGGAATAAGACCTTCAATTTTAAATAGTGACTATTCAACAGATACACAGTAAAAAATCTAATGTCACTGATACTCAGGGCTGCTATTCAAGTGAATCTGATGACAAACACTTTAAGATATATATATAAAGATACATTATTAATGAAAAAATGTTGACAATTTTTATTATTATTCATGATTTTATAGCAAAATGCTATACTTCTCTGAATCAACAGCATTTAAGTCTTACATATTGTTTATTTTTACTGTAATTTGTATGCGTATGTGGTGACAGAGATTGCAACCAAGAACGTTTACCTTGTTATGACCATTGTCAAATTTCCATTGCTAAAGTGACTTGTGTAAAGATTTTCAAATTATTTTTAAGAAAATATTTTCATTAAAGTTTTTCCAAAATATTAGAAAATTACTTTAAATTTTTTGAAAATAAGCTGATTTAGTAAAGAGGTGTGCTAATCTAACAGGAGTATTTCCTTAATTTGCTATCGCTTAGAAGACTATAGTACAACAGGGGTTTTATGAGTTTAGTTGTCCAAACATTCTGTAAGATCTTCGTCATACATTAGCACTTCTCTCTCTCCACTTAAATATGTGACAGTTCAGAATACAGGGATGAACAAACAATGATGGAAAGGGAACAGAGGAGATGTTGTTTCCTGGATATCATTCAAACCTCAAAAAAAGGGTCAGATTCAGGATGCCCATTTCCTTAATTGAAAATCTCATCAATCCTTCCCAATGTCTCTCTCATTCACATGAGAGTGCCAAACTACATCAGACCAGATTCTTCTCTGCTTTTACAACTACATAATGAAAGCTGAATCTACTGCTGTGTGAATATTAATGTGCCATTCCAGCAGTTATTCATAGTCCCCACGTTCTGATTTTCTAGAAAGGTTTTAATCAAATAGTGAAAATATAAGACTTTATTTGAGTTCTTCTGGTGAACACAGAAGGCTTTTAATTTCACAGAAAAGGAGAAAAAAGAAAAAAAAGAAAAAAAAAACAGTCTGGCCATTCCTCAAAGCAATGATGTAGAGCCAAGCTCCATGGGGTTGCTGACTGGATTTATTGTATGTCACACAGATCAAAAGTAAGTGTAGGTAGGTAAAGAGTCCTGATACCCAGCTGGGTAGGATGGTTTGTGAGCGTAACAGACACTGACTGTGTGACAGCAAAATACTTCTAGTTGCCAGGTTAATAAAGTTAGGATTGAATGCCCATGGATAGGAGATAATAATATCAGCCACATACAAAGGATATGTGATATTGTAGATTAGGTTCATAAGAACAGATTTGTCTCTCTGACAGGGAGACAAAAATGTGCTGCAGCTAAACTCCAAGAGATGGAACTCCTGACATATTCCAGAACATGTTTTATTTTGTATTTTTATTTCCTTTATTATTTCTGTTTCCCATGTAATAAAACCCTGTGTCTTTGAGCTACATGTAAGGGAAACAGCAGAAAAGGTGACAAGCCCAGGAAACTGCCAGAGGTGAACTTTTCAACTCACAGGAACATCTCAAGGCAGGCTGCAAATAGGATTACTTTTATTAGACTGCTGTCTGCTGCAGCCATTCTTGTTAAGGGCCTGTCATTCTGCCCATTGTGCATGGTGGAATGACAGGCAGCCCAAGCCTTGGGGACACAGTGCAGACCCCCCAGTGACACCTGTCACTCAGGTAGAACTGCCCCTTTGAGTCAACAACAGCATCTGTCCAGAGAATGAAACAGAATTTCAATGTGCTTTTGAGCTGATGGGCAAGTGCGGGGATTGCCTTTGTGACAGGAACATGGGTTGACAGTGGAGGGTCAGGTGCCTTCTCCCTACCAGGGATGTACCTGCTCCCATGAACTGAGCCATTTCTCCACCATATTGGTGCTTAAACCCTTCTGTGGTTTAGATTTTTTTCCCATCTCCTCCTAGCCCAGTGCCTGAATCCCAACAGAACTGATCATGGCAATGCTCAGTTATGAAAAGAAATATTCAATTTTCACATGAGATCTCAAGGGGTTTTGGGGTATGGGTCACTACAATGCAAGGTGGGGGTGTAAAAATTCATTATTCAGAGGGAGACATGAGGATTAAGGCAATGTCTGCACCTCAAAATTATGAAGAGGAAGAAGATTAGATTAGACAAGAGGGAATAAGGAAGTACCCACAGGGAAAACTTCCTGTAAACACCAAGAGTTGCAGCAAGTATTTTTGTGATGGGTTTTGCCCAGGCTTCCTTAGTAAGCAGTTGTAACTAGGGAAATGGGCACTACATAACAAGGGAGGATAGACTAAGAGAGAGATAGGAAGTTAGTTTTGCTTTCTTCTTCTGGCGAGGCGTGGGGGAGCAGAAGGAACCCAGACGTCAGTCCCTTCTGCAGAGCCATGCAGAGGGGAAGGGGAGTTGGTTTTTCTCTTGAAATTGGTGAGATTGTATTTTTTCCAGTTTCCCTCCTTTTTAAAGTTTTTCATTGTATTTGGCTTGTGTTTGTTTTTTGTCCCTCCTTGTTCCTGTCTCCCCTTCCCTCTTCCTTCCCCACCCCCTCCCCTACCTCCCCCCGTGGGGCCCCTAATAATGTGTACAAATTGCATACGTAGTTGTAAATGTTAGAAAATATATGTATATTCTGATTTTATTCACTTTTGAGTTCTTGTTTTCTTTTCAGTTTTTTTCCTTTGCTAGGAAGAGGGTGGGAAGGAGGGGGGAAGGCAGTTGGGGCTTGGCAAAAGGGCTGAGCTAAACCAAAACAATTTTGTAGGATGTACCTATTACTGTAGCTTACAGTCAGTACATGTAGCATATTGCATCTGCAAGTCAACCCACATTCCCAAGAAGAGAAAGCGCCTCTAAAATTTTAAGTCCTCCCCAATGGAATCTAAAATATATGCATGTATTCTTTGAGTGGTCCTGTGCAGGACAAGGAGATGGACTTCAATGGTGCTTGTGCACTTCTTCAGGATATTCTATGATATAGATATGTTTAAGCACTTGCATGTCCACTTTCTCTGAGACTCTTGCTGTCTCGGGTTGAGCTGGCAAAACGTCAAGTGAGAGAAAGTTCCCTCCCCCCCTAACCAACCAGCCAAGGTAAAAAGAGGGAGAGGAAAAAACCCTCTGAACTAGGTTTATGCTTAAACTATGTATATTTATAGAGAAAAGAGAAACCGAAGAGAAAATTACAATACAACACACACTTACACAAGTTGGATATAACAGCAATTTTCTACCTCCCACAGAAAACAGATTTTATCACTGTAGTTTTATAAGCACTTCAAAAGACACCCAGCAAAGAACAAAAAGAGTAACAACAAAATGTTTCTACTTCCCTGAAACTCAAACAAAATGCAAGTAGCGACAGCAGGAGTAGGGGCCTAGCATAGTAGAAGAGCTGTAGCACGTTCTTCTTCTACTTCAGCCATGATGGAACTGAAGTGACACTTCCCACTGCTGCACTCACTATTTTAGGTTTGAGTCATCTGGTATGAAATGTCTGCCTGGTTACTTAGTCAAGTGATAGCTGTCTCTCTAAATCCACACAGAGTCCTTGAACCTGCTAATTTGAGGCCTAGCTAAAACAACCACACTTGTAAAAGCCCAGTTCAAACTGAGGAGAAGGTCCCACACTACATGAGGTTGGAAGTCTATCCAAGGATATCCTCTCAAGCCTTTTTGGTTAGATAAGCAATCCTCCACTTCCCAGGAGGATTTGAACACAGAAGTTTTGTTCTAGATAAACATTGCAGTAGACATGCAAACTGCATCAACTGAAATATTCTCCAAGTATGATGTAATTTGAATTTCAGACATAAAAAAGTAATAAAGGGAACCTGGAAATCTTGGACCAGACTGGAAAGAAGACTCAACGGTCAGATTTTTGTGACTGCAATGGCATTTATGTACTTTATTCGGGGAAAAGCATAAGTTTAAACAGTTTTTTAAATGGATATTCCACTAGAATATGAGAAAGAACTTTTTTACTGTGTGGGTGACCACTCAATGGAACATATTTCCTTGAGAGGGTGTGGAGTATCCCTTACTGGAGAGACTCCAGATCCATCTGCATGCAATCCTGTGCCATGTGCACTGGGATGACCCTGCACGACCAGGGAGATTGGACAAGATTACCCACTGTAGTCCCCTCTAGCTTTACCTACTCTATGTATGATTCTGTGTGATATACACTGTTACATTGCTATTTTGTTAATTTTGATTAACACTACTGAAGTACTACTAAATTGCATGGGTTTAGAAAATATTATCTGGACTTACCTCTCAGGAAGAACTTGCAGCAATAAATTTCTAATAATTTCTATTATTTCCTTTCTCAGAGTGGTTTATAGGAGTACATCTCAAGTCATAAAACCCAAAAAGCCATTAAAAGATCTTATAAAAGCTCTTATGTTTCATGATCTGATTATACATATTCTCTTTCACGACAAGAACACTATTTGGCAAATTATAGTATTAGTCCAGTCACCTTCTGGAAAAAAATCCTATTTATATTTCTGACTGACATGGCCTATTTCTCCAAGTAATTCTGTCCAGTTTGCATGATAGAAATCGTTATCTGTACAGAAGAAGACCAGGTCTAAGTTCATTCTTGATTTATCTTCACCAATGCATAAAAGGGTAAAGAAAATACATTAATAACAAGGTTAAAGAGAGGGGAAGAAGGAAAAAAAAAGACACAGCATGAGCTGCATTGAAGATAAATGCCACAAACCCGATTGTCATTTACATTAAGGCAGAATAGAGAAGCTGTGAATGAGAATTCAAGGCAGGCTCTGCTTCTGTTTATTTCTAGCTAAAAATATGCTGTATTTTTTAACAGGGTGCATTCTCATTTGATCGTAGAAAAAACTTTTTGCATTAACAGGAGTGGGTTTTTGAGAACTAGGTGAAAGGTTTAGTGTCAATCTGCGTTTACAAATCTTCCATCTCTACAGGACTGGCTTATCTCTCTCTGAAAGTCTATCTCTTCATCACAGGCCTTGCAATCACTGGCTGTTATCCGAGGGTCAAGCTCATTCTGAGAAAGGAAAATATACAAAATTAAAACGGCTAAGAGATTAACCAGCTCAGCTTAATTGTGTTTTCATTTTTTAAAGAATTTTTCAATGCTGTAAAATAAATCTCATTATGTGTTTGCAGTTATTAAAAGAAAATGGAACACTGCATAATAGTGACAGTCATTATCATCAGCTCTGAAAACAAGAATAGAAGAGTAATCCTTTCTTGCTGGAAGTAAAACCAAGTGGTTGCATTTAACACTGTTTCTATAAACTCCCTGCTATTTCTTCTTCTTTTGCTGTTCCTATTTGTCAATAGATCTTGTCACCCTTGTTCTACAATGTTATCAAGAATCCATCTTTGGCCTGTTGAAACTACTGTTCCTGTAAGTTTTCCTTTCCAGGCCTTGTAATATCTCTTTGTATCTACGGGTTAGAGACAATCTCACTTCCTTATGTGAAATAGTCTGTGTTGAAAATTGAAAGCACAGTGGAAGTTAGACACTGGCCAAGTGCAAGATGAAGTGATGGGGCCGAAGAAAGAATAGACAGAAAAAATAAAATAAGCAGCTGAACTTGAACCTAGGTGTGCCCAGGTATGCAAGAGGCCAGTGGCCCCTGTGCTGTGCCAGCCACGGGGTGTCACAGTCCCAGGGCAGTGCTCATCCCTGTGCTGGCACTGCTGAGGCATCTCCAATGCTGGGGCAGTTCTGGGCCCCTCAGACAGGAGAGACTGGAGTCTGTGCAGGGAAGGGAATAGAGCTGGGAAGGGGCTGGAGCAGCAGGAGCAGCTGAGGGACCTTCTCTCTCTCTGCAACTCCCTGACTGGCAGATGGAGCCAGGGAGTGGTCAGTTTCTTCTACTGGGTAACAAGCGATAGAACAAGAGGAAATGGCTTTAGGTTGCACCAGGAGAGATTTAGATTGACTGTTACAGAAAATTTCTTCACTTTGGTGGTCAAGCATTGGAACAGGCTGCTCAACGGAGTAGTGGAATCATCATCCCTGGAAATGTTCAAAGCCAGGTAGATTTGGCACATGGGGACCTGATATTGCAGTGAGCTTGACAGTGCTAGGTTAAAGAGTGGACTTGATTATCTTAGACTTCTTTTTAAACATTATTGACTCCATGATTCCATGAAATACAGACTTTTAATTAGGCAGTTGTCTTTTACAATAACATTGTTGCACACCAAAGGACTCCAACAGCAGAGAAAGAACATTTCCTTAAATTGTACCTTACGAGCAACAGGTGGTACATACAGACACAGTGAAATACCAGTATTCTGCCTTGATGAAGATTTGGATGCATGTGCCTTTTGTGCCTGGGTGTGATTTTTTTTTTAAATATTATTTTATTTTCCACCTGAGCTGCAATCCAGAGCACTAACTGAGTTTGTGTCAAAAAGCCAGTACCAATTCCCAAGGTACTCAGCCACGGTCACCAGGGACACCTGGTCCTGCTTCATAAGATGAAGCACCACATTCTCCCTCGCATTATACTATGATAAAATACATATTTAGTGCTGTCTGAACTTTTGTAGGAAGTGCTGAGGAGAAGACTCTGCAACCTTCCTTACGGTGACAGAGTGTTTACAAGAGCAATCCTTTCAGCAATAATGAATTTCCTCATTCACATGAGGGCTCCCCAGAGTCTAGCAATCAAGAGCCCTGAATTTCCTTTGTGCTCATTAAAATGAAACAAACAAACAAAAAATCCTGAATAGGAAAATAAAACTCAAAAACCAAACTAGGTGTCAATCTGAACACTACAAACCAATCTCTAAAACCAAGAAAAGCTTTGCATGCATTCTGTGTTTTCCATTTTGTCGAAGAAACCAATTTAGAATCAATATTAGCTCAATCACAAGTGAACTTCCTTAACTTCAGTCTTCCAATTTCAGTCATGCAAAGGACTCTTTAGAGTTGTACAAAAGAGGAATGCTTCCAGGTGCTTCTTAAAGCATCTGCATAATTTTCAGACCAAGTCAATGATCCTCAAAGGAGTCTAGAGTGAGCAGTTTTGTAATTTGCTTAATTCTGTGATGTGACTGAGAATATTACAAAGCTAAAAAAAACCTAACTCAAATGTTTCCTTAGCCATAAATGATCCTCTGCAAAACATACGTTGTTTTTCTTCTTAGGCTGAAGTGAATGGGAAGATACATAGGAACAAGAAACTGAAGTACTATACATAGCCCTAATTGAACATAATTTCTCATAATTCTAGGGAAAAAAGGTATTGTGGTTTAACTCCTGCTAGCAGCTAAACAAAGCCAAGCCACTCACTCACTCACTCCATCACCAGTGGGATTACAGAGTGAACTGGAAGGGTAAAAGTGGGAAAACTCATGGATTGAGATAAAGACAGTTTAACAGGGAAAGCAAAAGCCACACACATAAGAAACAAAACAAAGATTAATTCACTGCTTCCTATGGGCTGGTAGGTGTTCCTCACCCTCAGGAGAGCAGAGATCCATCACATGCAGTGGTTACTCGGGAAGACAAATTGCATAATTCCAAAAATCCCCCCTTTCCTCTTCCTTCCTTCCAATTTATATACTGAGCATGATGGCATATGGTCTGGAATATCCCTTTGGTCAGCTGGGGTCGCCTCTCCCACCTGCGTCTCCTTCCAACGTTCCATACACCCTCAACATCCTCACCACTGTGGCAGCTCGGAAAGAACAAAAGGCCTTAGCTCTGTGTAAACCCTGGTCAGCAATACCAAAAACGTCTCTATGTTATCAACACTGTGTTCAGCACAAATCCAAATCATAAACCCTGTGGTACTTTTGGCTTTAGTTTTAGCTAGGCCTCAGTACAGCAGGCCCAGAGACTCTATGTAGATTAGAAGGCACAAACATCACCTGACTTAAGCAACCAAAGAAATACTTCATATCATTTGTTGTCAAAATCCAGTATAAAAGAAGGTATAAGAGGTGCCTAGCTCTTTCCCTTTCATGGCCGGGTGCCAAGCAGATCTATCACTCTTGCTGGGAGTGTTGGGCCTCGTCACCACTTCACAGCACTTTGCTTTGGGAAGTACCTTTTTTCCTTTGTTGTTGGTTTTCTCCTCTCTTGCTGAGTATCCTTTGGGGGGAGTTTGTTGGAGTATTTTTGTGAGCTTAGGTGGATGTCTGTGTTGTTTCAATGGGTGACTTGGTGGTTGCTGCTGTTATTGGTTTGGGATTTTTTCCACATCTGTATATATATGTATTATATCATATGCTATTTTTAATTGTCTCTCTTTTGTATAATATAAGAAGTTTGCTATTTTGGGGTTTGGTTTGGTTTGGTTTGTTTGGGTTTTTTCCTCCTTTTTTTTTCTCCTCTTCATTTTTTTTCCCTGTTTCTTCTTCCCTTGTGGGGGGGTTGGAGGGGGGTGGTT
>JAWWEV010000095.1:67654329-67666360 GCA_035583235.1 Hafferia zeledoni
ATCTTGGAAAAAGCCTAAAAAATATACCCCCCCCCCCCCAACCCAATATACCCCCCCAACAACAACAACAAAAAAACAACAATAACAAAAAAAGGCTCTCTTGAGCTTGACATAGAATAATTTCTTTTAATAACCAATGTAAATCATCATAGAGTCTTTATTCAATATAGTGACTTCTGATTTACTTTGCCTGATTGATGGAAGAATTAAGCCAATTGCATTTGCAGTTTAAAACGCACTGGTTTCATTTGCATAAGTAAAATAGGGGGATTCCTAAGAACCAGCTGTATTTCTTTATTTGTGGGTGTTTGTGAGGAGAAAAAAATGTTGCAGAGTAAACCAGTCTGATGGATTGCTGGTGTAGAGTGCCCTTAATGTGAGATGTTCAGCTTTGCATCTCCCCCGCTCATATGTTACCACTAACTTGGTTTTATGCTTCATTATTAATCTGTAAACTGTCTGAAGAACAACAGGAGACAAATGTCCAAGCTGCAATGGGCGGGGGCAGTCATTGATCAAACTGCTCGAGAGAGTTCCCATCGATTTCCTGAAGATATGCATCCCTACATGTCTGCAATAATATGGGAATGCACTTTGAAGTGCAAAGAACTAGAAATAAAATCCCATGTGTTTCGATTTTGCTTGGGGGGTAAAAGATTTTATGACATTATGTGTGCATATTGTGGTTGTTTTATTGGTCACATTGACATCAGTAATTTCTGGGGAGTAGACTGCTGAGAGCTTTTTAATTGTGAGTAAAAAAATACTGAAAAGAATAAGTTTTGTAAGTGAAGAATTTAGATGATTGTTTTTATGATTCTGAGAAGAAGCTTCCAAAAACCAGCGTTTTAATATAATGGTGCTAGGTTGAGTTGAATTGGACAAACAGGCTATATATCTCATTAGTCTCTGCTCCTGACAAACTGTTCTCTTCATCAGGGATGAAAAATCTCAAAAAATGTTGAGTTTTTCTGGGACGTATTCCAACTATTATCTTTACAAAAAAACAAAACCCAAAACCACAAACCACCACCACCAAAACCAAAATGAGCCCAAACAATTTAGCTGGAAACTTCTGAGGGGAAATCAGTTCTTTCTCATTCTGTTGCACTCCCTTTACAGGAAATAGAATTTTCTAATAGCATATTGACTAAAATTTGGAAATATAAATTAAAAAAATAGAAGGAGTTGAAGAGTGCTATGTAATGACTTAAAAAGTTATTGGATTTGGCTTAAAACATAACCAGCTTGGTTTCAGTAGAGAAGGTTGTTTATGTATATAAATATACACATACATGCCTACAGTCATAAATACAATAAATTATTGAGTTTTAACACTGGAGAATAATTTTGGTGGGAAAAAACATTGAATTAGATTAATTAAATTTGTGATACAATTCATTTCTGTCTCTTGACAATATCTAACTGAGATTTGATAAAAAGCTTGGACAGGAGAAGTTAAATATTTCTCATCAAACATTTATGACTTGCTGTTATGGTTTGAGCTGGCAAAATGCCTACTGCCTAGTCCAGAGTCAAAGGATCCCCTCCCAGGGAAAGGGAGGGAGGGGAAAAAAAAACCAGAAATTGAGTTTTGAAATGGTAAGGTTTTATATTTACACAGAATTTAAGAAAATTTAAAACAGAGTATAATATAACACATATTGAAAAGAAATAATAACACCTCCACTGAGATCACTCTGTTAATAACCCAGATTCCAACAACCCAAATCCCAGAAAACCTCCAAAAAAATTCTTCCTGAGAAACCTCCCAGCAAGAAAGAAAGAAATTAACAAGAAAATGTTCAACTCCCTAGATAAACAACAGTGCAGATGGCAGTAGGGCCTAATCTCAGCAGTCAGAGCAGAAACATCCTCTCAGGTCAGGAGCAGGAACCGAAAGAGACCGAATCTCCCCCTCCCTCTCTTATTATACCCCTTGACTCTTCTTGATGATGTCAGAGGATATGAAATACCTCTTTGGTTGCTTAAGTCAGGTGATGTTTGTCCCTTCCAATCTATGTCACATCCTTTGAGGCCTGCTAAAAACTGAGACTTAAATAAGGCCTATACTGAAAAAAGCCAAAACTACAACACTTGCCTACTTATATGCTGCACTTTAGGATGCTGAGGAATGAGAAAAACAATAGTTGGCTGTGGAAGAAACATATACCTTTACAAAGTTCCTCCTGTCCAGTCCAGGTCAAACGTGAACATATTATACTTTCTTTTAGGAAACTCACATTTATGCTTTTTCATAATTTCTCAAATCTAAAAGAAAATTAATTGGTGTGTAAGACTAAGAAAAGGTATGTAATAATTTCCTAGCATGAAAGAAAATTTTCATTTTTTCTATTCAATCAATCTTATAAACAATAGTGAGGATTATTGAGTGTGTTGCTGTTATGATGTCACATCCATTTCTTCCTCTTAAGTTCCTCTGTTAATTCAAAATTTGCTGGAAATAAATATTTCAGCTTTGCTTTGCAGAACAGATCTCCAGCACAGTTGAACCAGTTATTAAAACATTGAATGTTCTGAGCCAAGGCTATAATCAAAATTCCAATTAATGCTGCAGCAGCATTACATTATTGTCATAGTAACAGTGGTAAGAAAGTTTACATCAAAAGCATTGTTAGGAAGTGCCAGTCTAAAAGCAATCAAATCCCTGGGAAAGCATTCAGAAGTTCAAAAGAAACTAATGAAAGAGGCCTTTAAGATGTAATTTCATTGACAGTTATTCTTAGTTAATAGAGGCAACCCAACCAGGCTCTTCTGTTACACTGAAGATCAGTGGTTAAAACAAATGTATTAGAGCAATTGTGCTGGGATTAACAGGAACAAAGAGGCACTGTGCAGGAACAAAAGCACAAATATACGTTTGTAAAAGCTAATTCCACAAAACACTGACAGCACTAGGAAGATTCTGGAAAAAATGCTATATGGACCAAAAAAATGCGTGGGCAACTCAGTTCAGTGTACACAGAAATGAGGACTTCCAGGCTCTTGCAGGCTGACCAAGTGTTTCAAATGCTTGGCCGAATGGCCTGTAGCTTGTGGCCTGTGCATAACATGCTGCCTCAAAGACTGAACTACCATGAAAGCATAGAAGGAAAAATACAAAAAACCCCCAACCCAACCCAACAACAAAACAAAAAAAACCCAAACAAACAAACAAAAAAATAAACCCCTGGGTGAGCACATGCTGATGTTGGGCAGCATTAGACCTTTTATGTGATTTTGATCATAAAGTTAAGGAATATGCTTTATATTCTTTTCCCTATTGTATGATTTGTGTGGGGATTTGGTGAGGAAATGGATCATTGTTGATTACAGTTTGAAAGTAGCTACAATCCCACAAGAAAAGTCATTTTTTCACCACATTCCAGGAAAAGACAGAAAATGTTGTCATAAAGATGGATATCCTCATGAAAGTTCTGCAGCTTGCAAAAAGGTTAGGAAAAATCCACACAGGATCAGAAAGTCATTCCAATATCTCCTAAGCTCACTAGGCTGCTGGATTCAACTTGTGATAGAGGTCTTGGTTCACAATCTAACAGAAAACTTAGAAATTTTGACCGAAATTTAGACTCAGTGGTCAAATTTTGCAATCTTTGGTTGCTAAAATCAAGTGAATGTGTCACACTGAAATAATCATTCACATCTCCAATATGTGAAATGCAGTCCTGTCAAAGTAAAATAAGACAAATACGATTAACAGATGTGAAATGGCATCTAAAATCAGAAAAGAGATAAGAAGTGTGTTCTTGGGAGGACAATTCATGCACATTTGGGTAATGTTCTTTTGAACTTCTCCCACTCCTGTATTTCATGTTCGTCATTAATGCCTGTATAAAGGGGAGGACGGATGGAAAATCAGGTAATTAGTTACACATGTACTTTGATCAATTCTGCATTTTTCTTTTTCAAGTTGTTTGAAAAAATGCAAAAAGAAGGAAGAGAGGGTTTCATTTATGGCAATTGTTTAGTCAAGTACATTCTCACAAGTGTTTCCATAATCTCAAAATTTAGTTCTGCATTTTTTAATGATAAATTAAAGGTGATTTGTACTTGATTTTATTTCCATATCATCAAAGCTGTCTTCATGGTAGAATTTCTGTGTTTCCATGTCCTTGATCTCAAGCCACTGGTAACCAGTATGCTTTTGAAGATGATGAGCATGAGGTCTGGAGAGATAAACAAATGGTAACTTGAAAAGTTAGAATTAGATTTAGGTATCTCCTGCTTAGTCCTGAGATGTTGACCGTTGGTGGTAGCTGGTGCTACAGACTGGCCCTTGTGAAGTGACATAGTGCCTGTCATACATAGGATCCCTATCCCAGTCCTCACAGCTTATTCTATCCTTCTTTTACCATTCAACATAAAAGGGAAGGAAAAAGGGAGTGGGAAAATTCTTCTGTGACAGAGACAGGTTCCTTTATTTCAAATGTTCTACCGGAATGAGTAATTTCTAGGCTAGCATTGAGAATGAAATAAAGATGTAGTCTAAAGAGGGCCAAGGCTGTATTCATTCAGATCCCAGGTAAAAGGGGAAGGAGAACAATACACCACTGATGCCGTGAGAGACCCCGTAAAACAGACTCCGAGCCAAGTCAGTGTGGGATAAGATAAAAAGTTAGATTCTTTAATGTCCAAGGCTTAGGGCTTCTGGGAATACATGATGACATGCCCCTGAACACTAGTTTCTATAGTTTTTATAATCTGGTCTACGCAGTCCCCAGTTGACACATCTCTTGGTCCAGCCCCATCTTTCTTCTGGTCACACCTCCTTAGGAGTTGAGTCTGAGGTCAGTGATACCTTCTGTTCTTCATTTTTGTCTTCTTCAGCACACGTAGGGCTCTTGGAGGTTTTCCAGTGTTCTTAGACACTAGGTTGTTTGTTTATGTTTATGTCTTGTTCTGCAGGCCTTCTGATATTCTTCAGTTTTCTGCCTTGGAAAGATGCCTAAAGACTAAAAAAATTTGAGCTACTGATACGTGGCATAGGTTGACATGTATAAACATTGAATTTAAGCTGCTAGAAATATTAGCACACTAAATCTACTTTTTACTACAGTTACAAGTACTTTGACAGTCTATCAAAATGAAAAAATCAAAAAATCAAAAACTCTTCCTCCAACACCATCAAATCCCATGAGCGTGAGTAGCTCCGGCTCTGTCCTTCCCTGACCTGCAGGCAGGGGGCTGATCAGCATGTGAGATGTGACACAGGTCATTCCCCAGCATCCTGGCTGGGAGCAGCATTTGAAATAGGGGTTGTGTGTTAACTATGACAATTCTCTACAGGAACTTTCACTGGAACTTTAAAAATGTGCCCTGTAATAGCCTTAGACAGCAGTCAGCACAAGTCTGGCTTTATGATCCTGTTCCTCTCCATCACAGAGTCTCAGGACACCTGTCCATAGCGCTCCCTACAGCCACTATAAGTAATGAGGTTGTGGAGCACAACAGAACAGCATAGGTCACTCACTTCCAACAGTATGACAAGTGTTGGTTGTGTATAAATTACCTTGTAGACATGTTTTGTAGAATATTTCATTATTTTGCATGGCAGCTTCAATAGCAGGAATACGGGACACATCTCCTATTAGTAGTGTACAATATATTTTCTTGTCAGTTAATCTTGAAAGCTGGCTACCATTCCCCAAAAAACGTAGATCTTTCATTTTCTTCTAATAAATACTTCACACTAAATGCATTATTGCTAGTGAGAATTCAATGATCAAATGCTTATCATCACATTTTCCTGTGGCCTATGACAGAAGTATTTTCCATAGTGGATGCACAAGGAGATCAAGGGAAGTACTGGGAGCAAAATAAGAATAGGAGAGCAAAACAAGTGTTAGATTAATAGACCTCTGAGCAGCCAAATCTCTTGCAGACAACCCAAAGACTGGAAGGTACTGAGACCTGAAAGGAAATACAGAATATGTTGCAGTGGGAAACACAACAAAACAACCACCAACAACAACAAAACAAACAACAAAAAAAAAAACAAAGAAAAAACCCAAAACAAACAATCAAAACAACTCTGAACAACATAAGTAAAGTAGTATTATCTCATTGAGTATTTTCTGTGTGTACTATGATGCTTACTTTATGGTGTGCAAAGTGAAAGTATTTAATCCTGGTGTACTTAGGCAATTTGAAAAATAGTTATTGGAGGCTTGGCTCTGACAAAATTGCTGCTATTAATTTTTCGGTAGTGTAAATGTGTAGGCCAGGTCAATCATTCACTATTTCTTTGACATCATTATCTTTTACAGCTCTTTACAAAAAATTAGCCATTTTAAATCTGTTGCATATGTTTCATATTGGATGCAGAAAAGCAACAGAGCAGCAGCTTGCATCTTATTTATTCCAAACAATTATGATGCAGCTGCTGTGTGAGTGCTGAGAACATAGAATTGTCAAAAAATGAATTAAATGAAGAAAAACACAAAGAAGTCCTACAAAATCAATTGAAAGGACGTGGTGAGTGGAGGAGTGAGAAGGGACAGGCTTGGAGTATTTGTGTTTGGGGTAAAAAATTTTAAAAACCAGTGATTCATGTAGATTTATGAAGAAATGTGTCTGCAGATCATTTCCTCTACAAAGCAAGATTTCAGCAGATAAATTCTAATTGACTGAATCCCATTTTTCACTTGCCCTCCAGGAAGGAGAATGTTTATAACCTTCTTGGCTTCAAAATTTCAGAGGTTCCAGGGAGCCAACTCCCTGGAAAGTAACAAAACAAAAAACAAACAAACAACTGCAAAACCCCCAAACCAACAAACAAAAAAATCAACATAATCCTTTCACAAGGCTTCAAGTTCATCTCGTCCATGCCGTGCATACCAGCACTGCTTGGCTGAGGAAGGAAACCTATTCACCTGACATCAAGGTGCACAGCAAGTGTGATTTACCCTTTTTATCACAACTATAGTGCACCCTACTGAGATCCTGCTGTGTTAAGAGTACAGAAATTTGGCAGAAAATAAACTCCTTTGCTTTGCAGCTGGTCCTCAGAGATCAGAGGGACTTAGTGTGGCCCGGGCTTAATTTCTGATTAGAATCAATTCAGCACTTTCAGCCTGCTTCATGTTCAATAAAATGCCAGCTGAACCAATAGTGTGGGTTACACTGTTTATCTGGACACATTCTCATCACAGATTTCCAAATAGTACAGTTTACTAATTTGACACTATAGGTTTGGTCAAGTTCAATAGGGACTTGAATATAGATTCACAAGTAGTGCAGTTTATTGGAGCAACAGCTTACAGATTCTTGTTGGATTGCAGATGGTAACTTCACTAGATCTCCAAATATATAAATGTATAGTGCTAGGTACAAGTGTTCTTGGGTATGCTCTGACACAGTCAGAGATGAAAAAATTGCCAAAATATTGTCCCTGTTTTAGGGAGGAGCCAGAAGCAAGTCTGTCATCTAGTCTATAAGGGGATGTTGTTCTTAGCTTCTGCCATGAAGGATTTGAAATGTCAAGCTCATAGTTAGAGAAGTGAAGGCGAGATTGCAGTCAAATATCCCGTTGCTGCCATCCAAAAGTGGTGGTGGGGCAGCCACTTTATGTGTAAATGAGGGATATTGAGAGTGAAAAAGATATTACAAAGGCTGTGGGTCCCGTAGAAGGGTGGGACAGAACTGTGACTCCTTATCATCACTCCCTCTTCCACCTGGCTGATTGCAGTGATAAGATCACCAAGCACCTTCCTGAGAATCTACCCCTCCTTCAGCATGCCCACATGGCCACAGAAATCCCATCACCATCTATCTCACAATGTATCTGTAGGAAATGCCTTCACCACTTGCAGTATATCTCATGTCTGTAGACCTCATTCTTACAGATGCAAAGTCCTGCCTTCACTGCACACGATGGTTTTGATGGATGGGAGATCCCTACCCACTCACATGAGAGCTCTGAATCCTATCAGAGTGGAGGTGTCCTCATCTCCTCAGGAAGAGCACAACCAGCCAACACCTATGCCTTGGGCTTTGCACCATTCCAGGGAAGAGTTCATGGAAATCACAGAATCATAGCATGGTCTGGGTTGGAAGGGATCTGAAACATCTTCTTGTTCCACCCCCCCGGGTTTCAGTCCATTGGTCTTCAGTCACCTGTTGAGCCACCTGAAGCTGTTGGGTTTTTTTTACCTTTCTATCTTTTTTTTTTTTTTTAATTTGCCAAACTTTCCTCACTTTTGCATTCTCTGTGTGTGCGATGAGGGCGGTTGTGTGAGCTGCTCAGAGAATAATTATCCTTTATGAGACCTGAGGAGGCAATTCATCATGTCATACTAACAATGGCTGTAGATAGCACAAGGAAGACTAAATAACTAAGCATTGAAAACTAAGCACAGAGCTCACTGAATTTCCCTGGTGAATATAGAATTTAGGGTCATTATCTCACATTTTTTGCTGAATATCAGTGGACTTATTTTGAGGCTAACTTATGCATTACTTAGGCTTTATTTCCATCTGCCAGGAAAACAGAGGACTTATGGTTATTTCACAGAGCTCACCAAGCAATGCTATGAATAGTATCAAATAGTCTTTTTTTGCTAAATCCTGCTTGCCTTGGGGGTATGTGTAATTATCTCTTCTGATATATTCCATATTGAATTGTACTTATTTTTATTGTGGTGTGCAATAGTGTGTTCCTGATCCACTTATTGTCATCTTGCAGATAGATGTCAATTTAATATAAATTTGTTATTTATTCCAGAGGAAGGCTGCAGTCTTGTCTGAGTGTTAGGATCTGCGTTAATAAACTTCATTTATAGCTCTTGTAGTGATGGACTTTTTTCTTCATTCACACCTGTCATATAGCAAGAACACTCATACCAAGGTTGTGCCTACTTCTGCATATTCCCAGGTCCCAAATTCAGAGTCTGCTGAACTTTGGGATGGGGAGGAAGGGATTTTGTATAAACAACATGGAACATAGTTTTTTTAGGGCTGCATGGAACATAGGTTTTAATCAATTTGGTATGTTTGAAACCAATGGAGAGTGAGACAAAGCCTGACAGAGATCTCCTTTTTTAATGCATCTAGTATACACATAAATAGACATACTTAAATACGTACATATGAAAGTGAATACATGTATATTTTATTCCTGTTTTACCAAAGGTTTGATAATTTTGGTGATAGGAGGTTTTGAAGATGTTTTCAACCAAATTTTCTGGGATTAATTCTTACCATTAAGAAGGGAGAATGAGGAATTTAACTTAGAAATATTAAATGATACACTGTTGTGTGATAAATTTCACATAAATTTATTATGAAAAAGTATTTTTTTAAAAAAGGGAAAAAAATTAATCTGACTTTTTCTGACTGTTAGCCTGAGATTGGACCTTTAAAGCATAGCTATTAGCTTACTAGAGTCTTATTTTAGATGTCCTCATAAGCTACTAGTAGAAGTCAGGTCTTTCATGTCTCTTTTTTCAGGTAAAAATATTTTTTCATTTTATACACAAGAAGAAGAAAGAAAAAGTCAAATTAAATTTGTCAAAACTTTAGTGTGAAAATATTTAAGAGGCAGATTTTAAACAATCTTTTTATTTTCTCTCAAAAAAAAAGAAAAAAAGAGAAAAATATATAAATATAGCTAGAAATAGAGCCATTCTGAAAACATGTATTACAATGGTCATAAGAAGCTCAGGAGGAAAAACCTACAATACAAAGAGGATTTGATCAAAAAAGTAATACGTGTGCACACAGTACGATCTGCATGTAAAAACTGTGCCAGGGCAGTACCCGCAGAAAAATGTAATGACAGGAGAGGGAATTTCTCTAACCAGCCTCCATGTGCACCAGTAAGTCAACCGTGAATCACTCTCCAAGGGCTGGGTTGTAACACAGATTTTTTTTGCCCATGAAAGGGGGAGGAGACTTGTCACAGCACTCTCACACTCTTCTATAGTGTTAGAGGTAGAAAGGCGAGGTCTGGACTTTGTCTCCCCTCCCTGCTGCTTCATGCAAGTGCTGACCAGACTGTAAATCATTACACCACTGAGAAAAAAGGGAAGAGTGATGCCCACAGAAGGATCTGCAGAGAAGAGCCTTGTACTAGCACCTTATTTAAGACTGTAACCTAACACTGACAACAAGCCCCTGACCCTGGGGTGTCTCACTGTTATCACATGCAGAGCTTGTCATGTCAAGATATGATTGAGTAAGGAGTGTGGCAGCCTCCCTTTTGGCTCAGTTAAAAAGGGCACATCAATACTCTGCAACTTCCTGAAGCCTGACGTGGAGATTCACACAGTTTAGCAGCTCCATTGTTTGTTGCTGAACAGAGAGTATTCTGTGCTAGCTGGTTAGGAATCATTTGTCTTGAATTCACATAGATTTTCATTTTTTGCAAGACTTTTCAGTTGCATGGTGAGTTTGAGAGGTTGGACTATGAGCCTTCAAGAAAAAGAATCTTAACCAGTCAGATACTAAAATCCTTGTACTTTGGAAACTTAAAAAGCATGTGAAAAGTTAAATTAAAATTAACACAACAGGTGTTTATCAACGACTGTGTTTAGCAAAGGACAGCTGTGGTACTATTCCTTGTCAAGGTGTTACAGACTATTTGAGGCTGGGCCAGTTGAAGGACTGGTCAAGAACTATGCCTTGTGGAGAGCTGCAAGCTTCATAGCCTTGTGTAACTTAATGGGCAGCTGCTGATTTGCACATCTTCATGAGGGTTGCTCATGGACCAAGAAGATCTTCCTAATTTTTCATAGAAGTACTTCTGGTTGAGTAAATGATTCACCTTTTTATGCAGAAGAGTTCAGAACTAGAAGACCAGTGGATAGTCTCAGCCACAGGTTAGGATATAGGGAGTTACAGCCATCACATAATGTCAGGGCCTGCTCTGAACTGATAGTGTTCACTCAGTGAAGCAGCAGCTCTGAAATGTGATAAACGTGATTTGCGATGCTGTTTTCAGTAAAAAACAGAAAGAAGAAGTGGCAAAAAATGCACAAAATTATATTAACTTGGAATGACAATCTAAGAATTTTTTTAAAATAAAATAAACCAAATGTCTGCAAGACTTCAACACCCCTCTCCAGTATGTGATTTCTGTAATTGTCAGTATGGTACTGTGATGTTTCTGCTTATCTGTGTTCAGTCTTCTTTTGCTGTTTCCAGAACTCCAATTTAGAGAAGTTAATGGTCTTTTTAATTCTGCTGTGAAATGAGTTGCTTTTGAGGCAGCGGAAAAGGTTGTCTAGAGAAGTTATAGAGGCCTAATCCCTGGAAGTGTTCAAGGCCAAGTTGAATGGGACTTGGAACAAGCTGATCTAGTGGAAGGTGCCTCTGCCCATGGCAGGGGGTTGTAACTGGATGATATTTAAGGTTGCTTCCAACCCAAACCATTCTGTGATTTTATGAATCACCACACTGCCGCAGTCTTGGTCTCGGGAAAGGGACCAGACCAGCGACGGGGGTTCTTAGACGGCTTGCTGAGCTGGTGGAATGCAGCTGCCAAGGCTGTCTTCAACTGAGACTCGAACTCGAGACTTTGGGACTCAGGGACCGGAGTGCTCACCACTACACCACAGTTAACTGCCCTTGATATTCGATAACTGCTCTAATTTTCTTGTAGATTGGGCGCTCAGATTTTCCTAGAGCGGATCCCATGGTGTCGATTATAAGCACCGAAATTCGGGGGATTGGTGATGGGGTTAGGATGGGAAGGGGCTACCCCGACAGCTCACCTCTCTCGGCGGTCGCCTGCTCCGTCGATGAGGTGGGGACGCTGCCCAGTCTCTGCCGGGGGAGACTGCCGGACTGCGGTGTTTCAGACACTCCCGCAGTTGTAGCCGACGCAGGGCAGCTGCGAGCCGGTCTAAAACAACGGGCTCAGCAAACCATCCCGGGTTTCGGCACCATCTGCCGCAGTCTTGGTCTCGGGAAAGGGACCAGACCAGCGACAGAGATTCTTAGACGGCTTGCTGAGCTGGTGGAATGCAGCTGCCGAGGCTCCAGGTCCGGTTCACCCACCCCCGCGGCCCGC
>JAWWEV010000095.1:67678821-67690086 GCA_035583235.1 Hafferia zeledoni
CGGGGGGGATTTTGTGTGGTTTTTGTTTTGTTTGTTTTTTAAAATGAAAACACTGGATTCTATCCAATAGCTCTGTGACCCTTCTCCATAGAGAACATGGGTCCTGCTGACAGGTTTTGACCTTTGTGATGTAGTAGCATTAAGAATAAAGGCTGGAGATTGTGACACCATCATATTTTAAATCGAAAGACCATGAAGTTTATCAGCAAGTTCTTAGAAAATAATAATAATTTTAAAAAAACAAAGCCAAAAACTCAACCAAAGAAAAAAAAGAAAAGAATCCTAAACAAACAAAAAAGATAACTACCAAATCAGAACCCAATCAGCTTTGAATATCCAGGTTTTGAATATCTATCTTGAAAAATCATCCCCAGTTACAATTTTTTAACATTGGATATCTCTGTTTTGTTCTGATACCGGCAAAAATTTCATGGCTATAGAAAAAACTAAAATGCCAGGTTAAAAAGCTATAGATACAAAAATTATGACCATCTGGCTTAACGCTCCCTGTATTAACCAGAACTACAGCCTTTCACTGAATTGATCCCTGTGTGAATTACATTTTAAGTTTTAGGAAAAAAACAATACAAAACAAAACCAGATCAAATCTCCAGTGAAACTGTTGGTACTAAATCAGTGTGCAAATGAGACTTAAAGTAGAAAATCTTTTCTGCATATATGTCAGCACAAATCACAGAAAAATACATTGCTCTACTAATACAGACACAGTATAGCATGCCTTGCACAGAATATGCAGTACCACATCTGGGAAAAAGGACACAGTTCCACTTTTCACAATGGGTCATAGGCCTGGCAACTTCACCTCAGAGATTTAACAAATAGGAGCATGGGCAAAGAAAGAAGCCTTCTTATAATATTTAACACTGGATTTGAACCAAGATGAACCACCTGGGTGTCTTTCACTGACAAGATAATTGATTTCCTCTTGGGAATATGTTATATCTTATTTGTTTGGACTTTAGTGAAACATTTGATATGGTGCACATAGAAAATGCCTGTGATATTTGAGAAGAAAGGGATGAATATTATAATTGCATAATGGACAGGATAAGGTGCTGGCTACTTAGGCATCCATTATCATTTTGAAAGCTAAATTGTATTGCTGGAGAAGGTTATTAGTGGTATTTCTCAAAGACTAATCAGGACATACATTTCTGGTGATTTTATTTGTTTATATATTTTATTTTCATAAATGCATATTGTATAAAAACAATCAAATTGACAATATATGACTAAGTTTAGTGAAACAGAGGTAAACACTGCACAATTACTTTCTAATATCACATAAGTAAAACCCTGGGTGTTATCTCTTTTTTTTCCAATAATATGCATTAATTCATTAATTATAATTATTTTATAAGGAAATATTTTAATACAATCCCTACTGTTCTTAATTACAGCCTTTACTGCCTGTGGGGTCTAGGCCATAAAAATGTACCCTTGAACAAACCAGGAAGGGAGAGGAAAATTTTATGCAAAGAACAATAATGATAAATTGAAAAGAAATAATAATAGATGAGCATATCTCGGTTAAAAAAATGTATTTTTTCTAGCAATAAAACCAACAATTTTCAGGAAACAATTGTTCATTTATGATCAGAGGAAAAGAAATATGACCAGTTTAAGAGAGGTTGGATTATAGAAAGGATTTTTTGTGATGTCTGTTGGAAAGCTGGTTTTGAGGCAATTCTTGTTTGTGTCATTGTTTTTAATGCTTCTGTGTCTTGTCATTACTAAACTCTAAAATGTGTATGAAAAGGCTTATTTCTAGTGGACTTTTACTTCCTGATTTACACCATGAGTTTTTACAGTAATTAACTTGCTCCAGCCACTGCTGGAAATTACTTTCCACAGAGGCATCCTATGGTTGATGGGATCTCTGCTCTTTTGCTGTGTGCTAGTCACCCTTTGGCCAGACATCAACTTTGTGTACTTTCAGTGGAGGAAGGAAAAAGACATGTTTTTATTTCCTTTTGAGTTTAGAAAGATTTAGAGATTGCAGGTGAGGTTCGCTTTCAATGAAGGCAGAATTCCCACCTCTGATACCTGGCTGAATTATTCAAATTCTTGACATAAACACAAGCCAACTTTAGGCTTGATGCTACTATATGTATTATTATCTGCTTGTTTCCTTACTGCTTGTTTGCAAGTGTAATTCAAATTAGTATAGTCAAAATTATTTCAATAACTCTAACAAATTCTGGATGCAATGATTACAGCATGCATTTCAGAACGTAGATTTATTTACAAATTACATACTAATGATTAAAACAGCTTGAATTATACTAACTTCAACACTGAACTCTTTTTACAAAACCATCTGAGGAGCACAGCAATTTAGTTCAAGACAGAGGCAGTATTACAAGAAGGCTAATGATAATCGCATTTAAGGTCATTGGCAACCAAAGTACATACCGTACAGGAGCTTCTGTCAGAGCCAATTATAGTGAACGGCCTTTGAATAGGGTCGAAACACTCAGAGTGTGTTTCTGTGACAGCTTTGTTCTTACAATATTTATTCTGGTTTATCTGCAGCACAGTATTAAATTTAGAGTGTCGCAAGCCAAGTGTTTCATGCAAAACTAAACTGACAGTGTGCAATGATGTTGTAGTTACACCACAGCCTTTCTAATAATGGCACTGCCTTGTAACATCAAAAGTATTCCCTAGGACCTAGGAGGCAGTGCCAGTAGTCCTGTTCACATGGATTATGAAAGCACCGTCAGCTGCACAGAGCTGTCAGAAAGAAACATTTTCTAGGATCCCATTCTTCTGTGCTGGTCTTCAGTCCACATTGGATTTTTTTTTAATTGTGTCCTGTTTTAACTTGTTACACATCTACTTTTTTGCATTTTACTTCTTTTTCTTTTTTTAACTGTTTATTTTTTTGTAGTTTTTGGTTGCTGTTGTTGCTGTTGAAAAAGGAGGAAGTAGATGGGCTGTTTTATGTCTTCTGCTCTATCTAAGCTTTTCAGTCTTCAATTTGTTTAATCTCAATACAAAAATTGATGGTTCTGTGAATATTTCAGAGGAGACATTGAGTCATGCAAAACATAAGTAAATCGAGTGCTGTTTCCTAAAGGGCAGCAGTGTCCATTCTCCAGCACTGTGGCTGGGGACTAACCTATGCTGCCTACTTGTTCGAAATAGTGCTGGTCTCCACTGGGATTGCCTCAGCACTCTGACATGGCTTCAGATATCTCCTATACCATAATGTGCATGGGAAATCTTTCCCAAGTACTGAACTTTGGAGATTGTTGTTATATTCCTATCTGTCTGACAAATAATTATAGTTTTCTATGGAATCAATTTGTCTATCAATATACTATAATATTGGGGGTTTGCCTCTCAAAATAAATATTATATTGTAAAGGTTGTCTGTTAAAATCAAAAGAAGAGAAAGCTAATGTCTTTATGAGATTCTCATTAGATGTGAGATTGCCTTTTCCATTTTTTTTAGCTGACATTTTGAAAACTTTATTCTTTTCTATTTTCTTGATAATAACTAACTCATCTGGGTCCTATACTCCATGAGGATTAGTTAGAATTGAAAATAAAGATTAAAAAAACAATTTGTCATTTTGACAACAGTTTTTTTAATTAACAACTGGATTTACGCATTTTAAAACTTCTAGTATTTTAATGAAAAAATAAGGAAACTCACTATAACATTGAATCTTGAAATAGCTTTAGGATTAACTTTTAAACAAATAATGGAATTAGTCTGATATTTGAAAATGCTGCTAATCATAATTTTTCAGTGTAACTTGATGTAGTTTGAATTCCTTATGCTTATATAACAGTTGTGAACCAGACTATCTTATCACATAAAAATTTCCATTATTTTACTCTTTTAGAGAGGTGAGGAAAGTAACAGGAGATTAAGCAATGTGTTTGCTTGAGCATGTACTTCCCCACAGACTGTACCCTCAGAAGATATGGGAAGACAGGAACCAAGAAAACCACCATTTCCACAATGAAATGCAAACTTTTAAGAAATCTGACATCTTCAGTCTTCAGCCAGTTTATTGAGTGTTTAGTTAAAATAAAACAAGTTTTATTTTTCATCATGAATATTCGAAGTGGAAAAAAAATAATGCAAAGATAATTTTGCATCTAAAACCATAAATGATAGGCATTTTCTTTTTACAGAAACTTATGTAAATACTTACTACTTTACAGCAAACACTGGTCCACTTTAGCGTATGGAATGGTGGATTATTCTGCTTATTCATTTTAAGTAACAGACAAGCAAAGCAAATTTTAAGCACATACATTACAGTGCACATTAACCACAGACATACAAAAAATCAGCCACTCCTACTTCAGCAAATTCATAGCGAATGCCAAGTGAAAGGATGTGTGTTTTTCTAATCTGTCTAGAAAAAAAAAGTCAGCTAGATTTGCTGTTCCCTGGTGAGTGAACATAATTTCCCTGTGTTTAAGACTGAATACTTTTTATACTTTTTATGCATTAACACAGGCCCAATTACGAGGTTTTGAACAGATGTCAGACTTAACACACACAGCCATGGGTTGATTTTTCCATTGAGTGATCCGTTTACTTCTCCAGTGGGGAAAAAACAAAGCAAGAAAAAAGGGAAAAAGGCAAAGCAAGGAAAACCCTATCCTTTAGTGCTTGGTCTTAAAAGCTGAGCTGTGAGGGCAGAGCCATTTGAGGAGGTTTTGCTGCAGGCTTTTGGGTGGCTCTGGGATGCACACAAAACGACTGGCATTTGGTTTCACACTTAATGGTGCCATATCCTCAGCACTGACTGGGAGGCATTAAATATTTATGAGTTTCTTAAAGGCTTTTGGGAAGAAAGTGCTAGAAAGGAGCATTAACATGCTGATCTTTTTTACTAGCCTGTGTCAGCGAGGGGATATCAAATAATTAAGTCAATCTAAGCTTTTTTTTGCACAGAAGGAGGTTAAGATTAGCTACCCCATCATGCTGGGAGGTGCCACCTTTTCTGCTGCTGGTGCTTTTAGGCTAAAGAAAACAAAAACAGAAAAAAGAAGGCAGGTTGAGCCCCAATAAAAAAAGGCATTAAAGCACCATTTTTTCCTTGTTGTAGCCCCTGTGTTAGATAAGGAAGAGCTTTTTATGACTCCAGATGGAAATGTAACCTCATAAAAACCCCTCCGTACACAGAAGTTCTCATACCTCTGTTTATGCAAAGAATTCCTGCAAAAATTAACCTGGTAGAAATGACTCAGTTTGCTTGTTAAAACACAGATTCTCAAAGGGTTGTCCTCCCAATTCCTGCCTCCTGACATCCCATTTTATAGTTTTCTTCTTTGTAATGAGCCTCAGAAAATTGATGCAGATGGTTCTTGGTGTCTGAACATCACTGAAGCTGAATTTTCAGGAGAGTACTTCTCCTTGAAGGATCTATAGGACAAGAACAATTTGTGCCAAAATTGGAAAAGCATGATTATCTATGTCATGGAAACATATTTTGGTGAGGTTTAATCAAACATAGGCAAACACACATGAAAAAGTCAGAACCACAGGCTGTAAACCACAAGGCACAATTAGAGATTATATTTTATGGTTTGAAATTTTATGTTCTGAATGGTATTGAGCTAAAAAATGCAAACAAAATGCCCCGGAATAGCTTTCAAACCTTATTTCACATGGAGATCTGGTTTAGTTTCCATCTTTAATTTGTATTTAACTGTTAGTGCAAACTGGGAATGTTCCATTTATGAGAGTTAGAATCCTCTTTCTGTTGTGGATTATATTTAGGAATTGAAACTACAGATCAGAAGGTTCAAGGCTTTGATCTGTAAAACAAAAAAAAGAAATGTAAAATAGCTCTCTCACATGGCAGGTGATAGTCGAGCTATTAACAGTTATAGATAGATTCGGGTCTCTAACTCTCATTTCTCATAGAAAATTTGACAGTTTTTGTAACAATCCTGAGACAGATTGGAGGCGGGGGGCAAATCATTGGATCAGAATTGGTTTCCTCATAAGTCTTCTAAATGGGTTTTGGTACTTCAGTTGCACAACAGAAAGCATTTCAAGCCTGTTAACACATTTTTTCCTCAAATATATTTTTAATGCTTGCTTTATTTATCCGACTCATTAATTTCCACATGCTGAACTGAGAACTCAACATAAAGCTTCACTTACAGGGACTGACTGTGACTGGATTAATACCACAGTGGACAGAGAAAGCAAAACTGAAAAGTCACTATTTTAAATGTAATGTTAGCTATAAAAACTGGGGAAAAAAATTGTTTTAAGCCATCATAGCTGTTCAAAGTCGAGTTGGTGATGTGTCCATCAAATCAATATTTCTGTAACCAAGCTACTTGCTGGAGAGATTGCTTCTATGGGTCTTATTTTAAAGTTTTCCACACGTGGGATTATTTCTATTCCAGCCTTAGCAGCACAGGTGCATATTAATAAAGAGTCCCTTTTATACAGTTTATGATTTTTATGCAGCATTGTTACCTTCAACTTTCCTTTTCATTAATATTTAAAGAGAAAGTCACTTCACTGTAATATTCACATTCTAATGAGATCATTCCTAAAATATTTAAAGTGAATAATGCAAGTTTCCAGGAATAGTGATAAATAGAGGCTCAATCTCCTGACCCCTTAATACCTGCAGGTGGGGAAATATACTGGAGGCATTTTAAGATCCACATGCCAGACTAACCCCATTTTTTATATCAAGAAAGAGAGACAAACAAGGACAAAGCCATCAGAAGGTTGTCTGATGCATTCTGACCAGAGTGAAGGTCTGCAATCTTTTTCTGAGAGAGCATTTGCTAAGAAAGAAATCCTCACTGTGGCATTGGGGTAGAAATACATTCTCTGTGTGCTTTATTTTTGTATTAGAAGTCAGTGATAAAAACTACATTATGTTGTGACATGACATTGTTATTTTTCTGAGAATAAGAAGAAAATTATCAACTTTTTTAAGAGATCACCTTATCATCAGAAAAATTTCGAAATACAGTTTTATTAATCAGAAAACTTCCTTTCTCTGCTTCTACCCCTAAAGAGAAAGAAAATGGAATTTTTTTTTTCCTGCCAGAAGTGCTTTTTGTTCTCTCTCTTACTTCCTTTCTTTCATGGGTTTTTACTGTAATAACTCTCCCTACGTACCTTTTACTGCATTGCTGTTAAATCTCAAGTACTAAAGTAAGAAATAAAAGGTTTAGAGATGAGTCGTCATTCATCCAATAGGTTCTAAACTCATGGAGCAGAACTTGAAGCCCTTGGAGCACGCAAAGTCTGAAAATGGCATCCTAAAATCCGAGCCTCTCAGACTCTCCTTGTGGAGAATATAGACCACCACATCCATGATGCCTGGCTATGAACACTGTATTAAGGGACACCAAACTGCATGGTGCAAAGACACACTCAAGGGAAGGGATAAGGTCCAGAGGGACCTGTACAGGCTTGAGAGGTGGTGCTGTGTGAGCTGTGTGGAGCTCAACAGGGCCAAGTGCAAGGTCCTGCACTTGAATTGAGATAATCCCAGCCACCAACAGGGTGGATGCAGTAGTGACTGAAAGCAGCCCTGCTGAGCGTTTGTTGGACAAAAAGCTCAATGTGACCCAGCAATATGCACTGGCAGCCCAGAAAACCAACCATGTCCTGGGCTACATCAAAAGCAGAATGGCAGCAGATCAAGGAAGGGGTTTCTGCCGCTCTGTTCTGCTCTACTGACACGCCACCTGCAGTGCTGCATCCAGCTCTGGAACCCCCAACAGGAGAACATGGAACTGTTGGAGCAAGTCTGGAGGAGGACCAAGAAGACGGTAAGAGGATTGGAGAACCTCACCTGTGAAGGTAGGTTGAGAGATTTGGAGCTGTTCAGCCTTGAGAAGAAGTGGCTCTGAGGAAACCTCACAGAAACCTTTCAGTATCTGAATGGGGCCTGCAGGGAAGCCTGAGGGACAATTTCTGATGAACGGTAGTGATGGGACAAGCAGTAAGGAGTACAAATGAATAATGGGGTTATTTAGGATGGTGAGGTCCTGGTACAGGTTGCCTGGAGAAGCTGAGCCTGCCCCATCCAAGTGGCCAAAACCAGATTGGATGGAGCTTGGAGCAACTTAGTGGAATGTGCTCCTGCCCATGGCAGAGGGGTGGAACCAGAGGATCTTCAAGGTCCCTTTGGATTCAAACCATTCTAGAATTCTGTAACTCTATGATAAACAAATAACCTGCTCTAAAGCTAATTTTACAATCAGAAGAGTAAATACTACGCTTCAGGATTTTTTGTTTCCTGGTGTCGAACCAAAAAGTGTTTGACTGAAACCTGTTTACTTTTATAGTATGTTCAGAGAATCAAGTGGTTAAAGACTAGAAATTAATTTTCTTACTGCTGTTTTCCCCCTTTCTAATCCTGGATTTTTGTGGTTTCTGGGCTCTGGCTCAGTTTTACTAGCTGCAGGTGTGAGACAATATGAAACCTTTAATGAACATGTCTTTGACTTGTGAATATATGGAGTATTTTGCACTCAGCAACATCTAATTTAACTGAATAAATAAAAAACTTTAAACAAACATCCTTTCCAAAGGCAAAGTGCTATGTATTTGTATTTGTATTTTGGACTCAGCACTTCGTGGTCGTGTAAATATGCATCAGTGTGGCTTGTGGTATGTATGATTAGATGCTACATGGGGAGTTTTGTTGTTTTATAGTTACTGCAGCAGCAGTAGACAAGCACAGAGTACATGAAATTTGGATAATTGTGAATGGGAACTTAGTATTAGTTACAGATATTCCCTTATCCACAACAGTCTGTGTTGTTTTCCTCTATTTTCTGGAAACACTGGTTTTAAGGAGAGCATAACTAGAACTCAGTGCTATTTTCTGCCTCCCCTCCTATGTGAACATACAAGTATAACCCATTGATACAAAAATATAAGACCTTCATCTCATGCAATATGAAGCTGACAAATGACTAGATACTTACATAAATCCTTTAAATAACTAGGGAAAGCATATTTAATGCTCTCAACTGACATTCTCATTACTGCTGCTCAAAAACACAAGGCTATTCATGCAATCTGGCTCAAATACCATTGTTTGGAAGCCATCAAAACCACAGACAGCCACATGCTGAGATACAATAATTGTCAGCTCAGTAGTGCATATTTTCTAGAATTGTTTAATGCTGGCACAGCATGTGTGCCAAAAAATGTATAATAAAATAGGCAGCCCTCTTCATTGTGGTCATCCCATTGGGGTTTGGAAATTGTTAAAATTTGACCCAGAAGCTGGAAATGTCACAGGAGAGACATATTAGGACTTTGGGTAGATGTTACCTATCAGAAATGGTAAGTATACCATCATGTCAGAAGGTTTTTGATCCATAGGTACAAGAAGTCACCACTATGTGTGGATCATGTCAACTACTATTAAGCAAAGTTGAATGACAGTCTTTCAAGTCTAAAGGAACAGATGGAGGTCAGCCAAAAATATCAATTATTTTCACAGGTCCCCCGAGGTGCCTTGGCCAGGATTTTGTGGATCATTTCAGTGATTAATATCCACCAGCAGCTGGTATGACTGAATGATATGGACAGATCTGCTTGGTTTTATACACAGTTTGGCATCTCTTATTCATTTTTCCAGGACATAATGATTAGTCCCAGCACATCTAGCCCCTACACATCTGGGAAAAAAAGGACAGGCAGATATTCATTGCTCTCCTTTCCTTTAGAAAACTGTCCTTTCTGTTATATATTCTAGTAAAAACTGAAAAATAAGGCACCTGATCATCATGTGCATGCCAAACCTAAGAGAGACACACAGGAGCATGCTTCCCTAAACAGTACTGTTGACGGTGAGCTCCAGAATTTTTTAGGTTCACTAAAAGAAGAGGAGCAGGTACGGAGCAGGGATGAAAAATTTTCAGCCATGCCCTTATGCCTGGGCTATAGTTTTGTCTACCTGAAAAATCTTACTGGATATAAACGAAGATTCTGCTATTTGGTTAGATTTTTCTCTGTGAAGAATAGTCTATTCAACAAGGCTGCCAGATGTGTAGGAATCTAGGACATAGGCACAGCATGTGTGAAAAAGAGCTCTACATTCACAATTAGCCTGACACATCCGGGAAATGTCAGACTTGCAGAAAAAATGATCTGTGTGTCATGGATGTCTTGGAGTGACTGAGCAAAAAGAAAAGATATAAGTAGTAGGTGTCCTGCAGCAGCAAACTACTGGACCCCCTGAGCCTTCCATGAATGTGCACGTATTTCTTTCTGGGACTAAAAGTGGTGTAGTCCACTTTTAGTGAGTCAAGAGATATTCTGTGCAGTCCACACACAGGATATACCTAAGATCCTGACTCAACACAAATATAACTTCATCCAAATACTCACGACTTTTGCTGTCCTTCCAGCTACTTCTTCTTGTCTAATGTTAGAAGCTTCCATCAAAATTTCCACTGGCATTTGGACTCTCCAAAAATTTGTTGTTTTGAACACCGTTTATTAATTACAATATCATGTTGACATCAAATGGTTTGTGTCAGTGATATTACTTATATAAAGGACTGAATACGTTATTATCAATATAAAATAGCAAAGAAATTAACAAAAAGTAGATTCTTTTTAAAGATAGATTATTTTTTCCAATGAAAAAAATTAACTAACTTTCCCCTTAAAAATTATAGGAAAATGGATAAAATACACAAATTTATTTTTTTCTAGGTTACTCACCTAGATGAAAGTAGGTCACAAAATGGAATGTCTGGAGCAGTGTTTCTCAGCCTTTTAAAGCTAAAATGGAAAAACTCACTGCTCAACCCACCAACAGTGCCAAACCATTTTCCCATGCAGCTGAAGAAGTGTTGTTTTAACATTTGTCTTGTAATTTTATTACTTGCTTTAATCTTCCTTTATATGGTGTCACATGAAAGAGGGGAGATGGGGCATAAATACAAAGACTTCTAATCCCACCTGTATCAATATAAAGTTAATAGCTATAAGTATCCTTGAAACAATCAAAGCTTTATGAACTCAGCACTGCCTGTCAAACACTGGACAGACAACAGGCTAGAAAAATTTTTAACCTTCCTGCGAGGACCACACCTAAGCCAGGGAGAACTTAATAGCAATAAGTGTCTCCAGACAATCAGACCCTTATGGTTCCAACACTTCCTATCGAACTAAGGATATGTCTTAGTTTGAGGGGGAAAAACCAAGATGTTTACTCACAAGAGGAGGAGGGGGCTTCCTCCTCAATAATCACGCCACTCTTT
>JAWWEV010000095.1:67690186-67717214 GCA_035583235.1 Hafferia zeledoni
CCCCCCCCCCCCCCAAAAAAAAAAAGGAAGAGAGAGGAAGAAAGATTACATATGTAAGGATTTGAGGCTTTCCAGATTATTCAGAATATATTGGAACACAAGTATGTTTTGCCATGGAGAGGAAAATTAAAGTGAAATGTCTGGTTATTCATGCATAAATTTAAGGTTTATAATTCATACTTGTTTCACAGAGTTATTGAAACGAGATGAGATTAATTAATGTTTATAAAATACTTTAAAATCCTTCGGTTTCCAGAACTAGACTACGAATAAGTCCATGTGATGATGGAGATTACTCTTACGAATTTACTACTGCTTCTCTTTGTGTCTGATCTCTCAAAATTTCTGAAATTTTAATCTCCAACTGAAATGCTAGTACATCATCCAGTTTTGTCCCCATTTGCATAAAATTTCATCACAATTAGGAAAGCATCAGAAAAATAGTTTAATTTTTAAAAACTGAAATTACTCATGTTAATGCTGCATTCCCAAAGCAAGTGATAGGATGTGAACAATGTGACAGAATATTGCAGTAATTTGTACACTGCACTATATTCTACATCATTAAGCTTAATAGATTCTGTTTCAGATTAAAAATTAAAGATGTTTGTGAGCTTCACTTACAGACCTCCAAAGGAAAAGATAAGACAGAACAAGGAATTTTCACTATTTTTTAAATTCCTTTTTTTTAAATGTCTTTTGTTTTAGTTTTATGCCTTATGAACCATAAGCTAAAAGATGTGATCAGAATTTACCAGCAACATGCCTTTTTTTTTTCTTTTTAATATTAATGAAATTGTTGGTGTTATCATCTTGGAATAAAATATTCAGAATAGGCTAGATTATTAAAAAAGTGAGAGTAATTGTCATTGGTTGGATTTTCTAATTAAAACAATTCGCACAGCTCTGCACCACTGCACACGTCTTTGTTGCTTTACCTGCTGCTCTAATAACTCATGAATCAATCTGATAAATTGTAACCATGTTTGACAAAAGTGTGGAGAGCTTATATGCAGAAAATTTTAGCAAGATTCGTCAGAATAAAAGGGCAGGTAGAATACAGGAAACTTTCCAGTATTCCAGCTGAGGTTCAGGCTATACTGTAAGCTCTGCTTTTCAGTGTCACCAGAAACTGCACACAAGGAACACTAACAAAATTATCTGTATACAATGAAAGTTTTATTTAATGCTTTTTGATTGGAAGAAATTAATAGCCTACATCAAACAATGCCAGAGAGCAAATCCATAAGGTAGTCTGTAGTTCTGATTCTTCCTCAGAAATGTTTTGTTTTGATTTGTAAATACATGTGAAGAATTGAGTCAAGAAGGATCGAGAATAAATGAATTTGAGGTGAATTCAATACAGGAAATTGAGAGTACATGAGAATTCTCTAAGACATTGTGATAGTTTCGATCCATACCTTCCTTCGTAACCAGTTGTAACTTAGGAAATGCTCATTTCCCAGGTATTCCACAGTGATTTTTTACTAACAAGGGAGAATGAATAAGAGAGAGATAGAAAGTTTCCTTCCTTCTTCTTACAACCAGGTTTGGGAGCTGTTAGTCTCTGCGTTGGTATCACTTAACAGACCCTGAGGCCTGTCAGAGCGACTGCCGCTATCTTCCACTCAGGAGATCAGAGACAGTGCTGGCCTTCTCTTGAGGGAAGGTGGTGAGACTGTATTTTGCTAAGTTCTGTGTTGTTTCAGGGGTTTGGGGTTTTTTTGTATTTTGAATGTACTTGTCTGTTCTGGGGTATTTTGTTCCTGCTTTGGACCTGTTTCTCCCTCTTTTTTTGCCTTTTTCCTTCAGGGGCTCCCTATTGTATGTACAAATTGTATTTAGAATTTTAAATATGTGAAATACATATATGTATTGTAATATAATTGAGTTTCATTTCGGATTTTCAGTGGTTCATGTTTTTTTTCCCTCTCACATAAAGAGAACGGAAGGGGAAGGGGGCAGCTAGGTCTTGGCAAAGAGGTAAAGCCAAACGGATACACATGGGGATGTCAACACAATCAAATACCCCATCCATATGCTGGAAATTAAACCAACTTTAAAAACACGGAAGCTTCATGTACTTTATTCGTAAGTAAAGATCTTTGAAGTATTCTATTTCCTAATGATGTCTGAGAAGTATTTCGGGAGAGTGTTGCTTGGAACAAGCTGGTAAATGTTCTGTCAGATTCGTAGTGTATAAAATCAAAGTCTAGTGTCCATGAATATTTCTCATCTCATCTCAATTTCTTTTACAGTTCATATTAAATTTTTAACTTAATCTAACATTTACTTAGCGTGATGGCATTGTGCTTGCTTCTGATGGGTTTTGTTAGCTATAATGAACAAGAATGAAAAAGGAGGCTATAAAAAAATACAGGTGTTAGGAAAAGAAGAAAGATTTTTACATTCCTGCCACCACGGCAATTCTTCATGGGCAATATGATTGCATTTCCTTCCCTTCCTTTGAAGCCTGGGTTTGCTGGTGGGAAAAAAATAACTGTAATGGAATGTGACCAGACATATGCAAGTAGAGCTGAGTTGGACTCCTGCAAATAAAGCATAAATCAGGAACTTTTGCACGTTCTCCACAACCCTAGGAAACCAGTTTTGGGAATATGCTAATAGAGTGGTCTTAACAATGCTGTTGAAATCACTGGGTATTAATAGTTTAAAGCATTCCCAAAGGTGGTGTAAAGTGAGCCAGGATTGTGCAGGACTAATATTTGACTCAGCTTTATTAGGTGGTGTCTTGGACTCACATCCCTTTCTCACTTTTATCAAAGTTATTAAATATTTTGGAATATAATGAGGCTGAAATTTGGAAGTCCTAAGAGATCTGACTCTATATAATTATTTGTATCAACACTGAAGATAAGAAAAGATGTATGAGTGGTTTTGTGTTATATCACCATAGTTTACTTTGAAAAGTTGATGAGAAATCTGAATTTTCTCTGCATTTTTTGATTTATTGTTAATTACTATGAAATTTTGCTCTACTAAATCACATTAACACACTGAATTTCCAAATGGACACCAATTTTCTCTAATAATTTATTAGAAAATGTACAGAAGTGCTGCATGGAGAAAAATAATAAAACTTTAGAAAATATTTATTGCACTTCTCATGGTGTAACATCAATGACTTAAGATCATTACTATTTTCTCTTTTCAGTCCCAGATCTGACAACACGAGGGCAGATTTAGCAGTAGGTGTTGAACAGCTAAGGATTATAAAACACAAAAATCCCTTGTGAAAAGTTACCATGAACAATGCTGAAACTCATACCTTTTCCTCCCAAAAGTCTCTCACCATAAGAGAGTTGCAGATACACATATAGGTCCACCACTGAACTACATCAAGCAAATTCTTATAGTGAAACAGTTCCATATTACCCCGGTGGAGCCAGAGGCAGGATTTGTAAACAATGTTTTAGTACCACGACCAGCTCCCCACCAAGGAAAAAAAAGTAATTATGATGAATATAAGAAATAATGTCAGTAGTAAGAGTGTTTTTTTTTTCCTCAGGGTTCACTCAGATTTTACTCATGAGGAAAACAAACAAGGAAGAGTTTGTGAGAGAAGGGGAATTTTAGGAAAAAATGCAGATTTTGCAGTAAAGATTTTGGGCTGAAAGAAACAAGAAATTGATGGGTTTTCTATACAAAGATCTTTGAAGAGCTTTCTGATATTTTCAGTCACAAAGCTCCACCACAGGTTGCAATGGGATGCATAAACTTGCATTATCCCGGTGAATCCACCACACTTTTGTATTCCTTATGTCAAATTTCCTTAATATGGTCCTTATTTTCTCTGCTTCAGAAATAAAAATGCTGTGTCACCCCTTTCCATTGTACATTTTTGGCCAAGCTCCTCCACTTCAAAAACAGAAGATAAATAGAAAATAACCTCAAAATATGCCCAGCGAAAGGAAAGTTCATAAACTGCAGTTGCATAAAGCACCTGCCTTGTTTTCTTTCATACCGATGCCAATGGTAAATCACCTATTTAGTTTAGTGAAAACAGAATTAAATCACTCGTCAAAACCCCCATTACAGATTTACAAAATACTTAGAAAACATCATCTACTACAAAGTACTTGGTTTAGCATGTTGGATGAGCCACAGGAAGTATACTAATGAAATTACTGTCATTTGGGAAACGGTCCACTCTCTGGAAGCTTGCCTGAATGATTTGATCTGAGTCCAACATAACTTGAAATTTTTACAGTAATGAAAATATGTTAGCTAACACTATCTCCATAAAAACCTGCTGCTTTGCTGATATTCCAGGCTGTACAAGAATTTTCACTTTTAAGTCTGTAGAAAAATCAAAAGGTTTTGGCCCTTTTACCTAAAATTACCATATTAATGAAAGTCCAAGTTTCTCAGTGGAGAGTTGAAATTAAGCCTTTTGTGCCCTGAAAGATTTAAGCCTTTGTATTATAGAGTTTTTTCTCACAATATATTTAGAATATCCCAGAAAACAGAATCACCTTGGCAACATTATTTGTACTGCTCCAGTGAGGTAGTGGTTTTATATGACTGTTAGTACTGCTCAGTTCCTTAATTACAGCAGAGACATGACAAAAACAGTACATTTTTATAGCAGGCAGTAGTATCCTCACAAAACATTTCTAATCTTCATTTTCAGATCTAAGTGTTTATAGTTTTTTCTTTAGGAGGAATCTCAGCCAGGTAAGGCATTTTCGAATTTTGACAGAGTCTGTGCAAAAGAATTATCGTGTTTAAATTCAGAGTTATAAGCAAGCCCCTAGATCATGAAATAAGCAGGATCTCATGCACTCTCTTGGAACACTGTTTTCTGCTTACTAGCTCAGTAATTTTTCAGGTTATCTCCCATCACTGTTTATAATTTGATTAAGGAATTTAGAAGCCCACTTTGAGCACCATATTTAGCAGACTGGGAGCAAAACCTTATCACATGAAGTATGGTTTGCTCTTCAGCCTGTGGAGGTGTGTGCTGAAGAGAGAGATGGTGTGAGGTATTCATGGATATGAGTCTGCATATGTGCTTTTTTCCTACATGACTCTCCTCTGTCAATGACAGAAGTTGTAGAATTCAGAATACGTGCATAATGGATTTGGGGGTTTTTTGTTTGGTTGGTTGGGTCTTTTTTTGGTGTTTTGTTGTTGTGTTGTTGCAGTTTTTGTGTATTTGTTTATTCAGCTTCAGCTAGGTATGACAAATGGTGGGTTTGGTGGAAAATAATGAAAAAATAATTCAAGCAGATTTTATTTTTATTATGATAAAATGAAAATATTTCATAGAATCATAGAATGGTTAGAGTTTGGAGGGAACCTTAAATATCATTTAGTCCCAGTGTACCTCCAATGGGAAGGACAATTTCCACTAAACCAGGTGTTTCCAACCCCATCCCTGGCCTTGAACCCTGCCAGGGGTGGGGCAGCGACAGTTTCTCTGGGCAACCTGTTCTAGGACCTCACTACCCTCAAAGGAAGAATTTCTTCCTAATATTCAGTTTAGACCTAGCTGGTGTTATAGGAGGCTTGCAAAGACATTTTCAAGCAGGAACAACCAAAGTTTCCAGTGCTTAAAAAATACCTTTTGCTCTCAGAGATAACAGTGAGGCTGGGATTGTCCTTCTGTCAGTAGTAGGAGTTGCCAAAAACATTGTTACCCATTTCAGTGTTCCTGGCTCAACCCATCATATTGAAGATTTCTCCAAATATCAAATTTTTTATTGCAACTTGAGACATTTCAATGTCCCTATGGACATCTTGCGCTTTACCATTTCTTTTCATATTCAATGAATGAAGTAGAAAAAGCTCCGATGGCACTGCAACATCTTCTGTAAACTCAATTATACTCCAGATTTGTTGAAGTCTTATGTGAAAAAACAGCATGGTATGTAAATAAAGTGAGAATATCCTCTACAATGGCATAAAATTCTAAGGTAAGTAACATCAAGGATGGCGAAAAAAGCTTAGTAATAAGATTCTACCATTCTCTTTCATTTTAAACTGTCATTTAAACATATTTTAAACTGAACTACTAACAAGCCTACTTACAAAGGTCATTATTAAAAAAAAGCCAAAACCCCAAACCAAACAATATGCCCCCCCAAATGCAAACTCAAAATAAAAAACCACAAAAATTTAAACATGCAAACAAATGAAAAAACTGATATAATTTCCTAAGTTTCTTTAACATTTTAGCACATTTTTTCAAGCACAGGATTACCTAGGACCTGAGACTGCATTACTGTGGCAGTTGGAGACAATCAAGTTAAAACTGCTGCAATCTTGCCCTCCTCCTCATGCTGTCAGGTTTTTAGTGTTAAACTGGCAGAAAATTCATTATTTTGCCGCTCTTGTTTTGCTGAGTGACATTTCTGCTCCACAGGTTTAGCTGATGTGGACCAGCTCACACAGAGGGTCACTGGCTATTAGTTTTCCACAAAGCAAAAGGCAATAACATCACTTCAAATTGTACCTGGTCATGTAAGAGCATGGGAAATACCACTGCCATGAAGAAAGACTGGACCTTGCTCTTCCAGTTAGACAGCTGATTCCCTGACAGCGATAAAATGGCCCATGAAAAAAAACAAACCAAATACCAACAAAAACAAACACAACAACAAAAACAAAACTCCACCCAAAAAAAAAAACCCAAACAACCCTTCAATAGAACAACAAAATAATTCTTCAGTGTTTGATTGGGTAACAAGAAAAACATGTAAAACATTCTTTGTAATAGTAAAAAAAATAAATTTAAAAGAAACCAAAAAAATATTTCCAGTCAAGACGTTACATATTTCTAGTTAGTACAAGGATTTCATATATAAATAGCATGATATGTCTCTAATTTTTATATCTGATCCACCAAAAATTATGCTCTGAAATTCATGTATATCGGAGGGCAGAAATAATGCAATGTATGGCTATATTTGAGGAAAGCAAAAGCCTCACTTCACATGATGTAGCCACTAGAAACCTTCAAGAAAACAATTTACTGCTCTTAAAAATACTTGTATCCTCACTATTCTCATGGATTTGTCTAACTGAAGTGGTTCTGAAGTCTTTAGGAATTTATTAAATCTGAATATTCCAGCTTCACTTGTATTTTGCAAAAAAACCCCGTCTTACGCATTCTGGTACTGTTGTGCATGTATTTGCAGATATTTTATAGCGATTTTTAGTGATATGGGGGGATAATAGCAGAGACAATTCTTTACAGAGTGGGCTTGGAGATGACTTCTTGAAACTATTGGCTTACCTTCTAAGAAAAGATCACCTTTCACTAGAAATCTCATCTAGTGGAAAGTGTCCCTGCTCACAACAGAGGCTTGGTACTAAATGATCTTTATAGACCCTTCAACCCAAAATATTATAGGATTCTGCAATTCTATAAAAAGGAATCATTTCAATGATAATTTAATAACTGACCTTGAGGAAGGCCTAAATAATAGATTTTGGAGAGGTTTTCAGAAATATCCCTAAAGCTTAGATTATACAACCCACACAGGGAATGTATACATTTTTTATCTCAAGGCTTAGATGCAGCAACTGGAACTAAGGTAAAATAAACACAACTGTAGAAAAGAATGCTGAGTGACCCAGAGCCAACATGGAACAGGACATCAAGATCTATCCAAGCAAATGAGTAACTGACTCAAACATTTTCTTCATGGGAAATGCACCTCCCACAAAATGATGTTTCTCAATGCATTGCTTTTTCAAGGCTCTGTACTACTTTTTTTCTTTGCAAGCTTAAAAGCAACTCATATTTCTTCTTGATGGCCTATAGAAGCTGAACTTCTATCACATCTTAGACCATCTGTGCCACAATTCTCTCAAACTTACTTTGTATTTACAAGGCAACAATGGACACATAAATGGTGCAGTCACTTGAAAATATGTCAGTAATTATATTGTGGCTACACCGGTCCTGTGCTACTTTGCTGTGCCACATTCAGCACTCAAAGTTTATTCAAGGAGCTGCTGTGTGAGAAGTGTGAGATATCTTTTTCCCCTTGAAGTGGGAAAAACAACAGCTTTTTTCATAATTTTCTTTATAGGGCAATTTTGTTATTGTGTTTTGGAGAGGAGTATATGCCCCAGAGCATATGAGATGGATACATTATGGCTCCGTCCATGAGGGTGGTGAGGTCATGGCACAGGTTGCCCAGAGAAGTTGTGGCTGCCCCATTCTTGAGAGTGTTCCAGGCCAGGTTGGATGAGGCTTGGTATAGTGGGACATGTTCCTTCACATGTCAGAGAAGTTGAAACAATGTCTTTCAGGTCTCTCCCAATCCAAACCTTTCTGTGATTCTGTGATACAACATATCTCAGAGTACTGAGGGTGTTTACCAAACTTCTCAGAAGCAGTTCCTTGGCACTGTTTGCACATTGGCATGGATCCGAAATCATCCCATGTAAGTAGTTCACAATGGAACACCGACTTATGATGGAGTTGAATTTGTCTCCCGTTTTCGCACAGAGACCTACCCGCCAAAGTCTATTGGACGAAGTGTTCTATAGCGCTTGCAGATGTTTTTGAGGAAAGGAAAATGCCTTTGAATCTCTCAAGAGGGAAGAAAAGTCCACACTGAACTATTGAAATCAAGTTCTAGCTGTCCAAATTTTGTTCTCTGCAGATAATGCAGAGAAAAATTTTTAAACTTATTTGTCCCTTACACCTGCTCTTACAATTGGATAAGAAAAGGACAACTATTTATGTTTCTCCAGGTTTCCCAGGAAGGTCTCATGCACCTTAGCCTGAATGCTATGGATGAAAAAGTTTAAATATGCTAGAAATATTTCCAGAATAAATTCATAAAAAAGACTCCAAAGCGGATCCCTGAGTTCACAGAAAGAACTTCTAACTTAGGTAGTTTCTAGTGAATGATGTCTGAAAGAGCATACGTAACATATCTGAATATGTTTTAATCCTCTTTCTGGGAATTGAGCTTTGGCATCACCAGGAAAGAGAGATTTGATTGGTTGAAGTACAAAACATATATTCTTTTCACCACAATATTTTAATTAATATAAAGCACTAGGATATTTATCAGAACAAGAAACTGATGAGAGACTTGCATTGTATAAGAGGGAAACTCATAATAGATGATAGTCATGTTACCTAAGTCCCTGTAACGGGCTTAAACTCATAAATCTAACAAAAAAAGAAAAATCCACATATTTAAATAAATACATAAATAAAGAAATAACAATTAAATGTTAGACAAATATAAAATAAAATCCACAAATATTCTGTGAATTGGCCAAAGTGATATAAATACCTTATCCCTTTCAACTTATTATTTTCTAAAGCTACATTCAATTTATTTTCAGTTAAATCATACTCAAACTTATTTTAAATCCAGGCATTGTTTTGTAAGCAGCAGCACAGCAGTCCCTTGTAGAAATGTGAAAGCTAGCGATGGAAATGATATATTAATCTGGGACAGCACTTAGTAGGAAAAGACATAGTGCTTTATCTTGTCTAAATATAGGTGACCTAAATTTAAAGGCCTTTACCAGTTCCCTCAGAAGCCTTGGCTACCATCCGGTGTGCCTCAACAGTTGGAAGCTACGCAAATATTGAACTTCTATTTACTTCTTTCTGTTGCTGATGATTAATGTACATACCCAAAGTTATCCCTGCAGACTCTACTTTCACACTTTCTCTCTTTTATTAGAGAGACGAGAAACACTTATGATAAGTCACATGCAAGTACTCCACCAAGTGTCAGTATCTTGGTCATCCTCACCATGAAGTATTACAACACAAATGTGATGCACTTGCACATTTTTAGTATTTCTTCTAAGCAAATGTGGACACATTAAAGTTATATATTTAAGTTACGTTTTCCTGGATTTTTTTTTTTGGTAGGGAAAACAAGACTATTATGGTTTTTAAGTTTAGAAAAATAGGGACTGAAAGATACCTAATGAAGTTCATAGAAAGCAGACGCTGTGGGTATTATCAATAAAATTTTGAAGCATATGGGTCCTTTTGTTTCCTCTGGTGGTACAAAGATGTGGAGAAAAAGATTACCCTAGTTTTGCTTCAGATACAAGCTGCAAGATAAAAGGGCATAGATAAAATCCTGTGGTTTGTATGAACATACGTATGTGCCTCTAAGAATATTTGGGACGTATAATACATATTTTCCAGAGAGAAAACAGTCCCGTAGTACCTGCCCTGCTTTACAAGATGAAAAGAAAATATGCAGTCCCAAAATGCATTTCATTTAATTGTAGAATTTTGAAATTTTTTGCAGAATAAAGAAGTGTGGCAAGAAGAGCTGTCACTCCCTGTCTGATTAGCACAGCTAATGGTTGGGAAAGGGCATCTGCCTTCAAATGTTCTCCCAGCAGTGATGGTGCTCTTACTCCTGCTCATACTCAGCCCAGGGGGAAGGATCTGCTGCAGCCCCGAGGGTTGTGATTGATGAAACAAGCAATTCTCCCTCCAGACTCTGACTTTGTTAGCATCTGCTCCCTAAGAGAGGCCCACAGGTGACTGTGCGCCCAACAACAGTTTTGTGATGCAGAACCTGAGGTCTACTTCTCAGGATCAATGCAACGTTGGTGCCGCTGGATCTTTGGCAATGAGCAAGTTCTGTGTGGTGTTGGAAAGCCTTGGTTAAGGAGAACTGTCGTCTTCAGTATCAGGCTGACAATGAGCACAGACAATTGTGTATCAGTGAAAATATTGATGCTGATTTCCATCCAGGGCATACTGAACGGTTTTAACAGTGGTCTTTGAACGTTTTCTTAATTTACAAAATGTGAAATGTGGTGGGCAATCTTCAAACTACTCAGTCATTCTTATGCATTAAAAGTGAGGGTCCTTTAGTGTCTCAGTATGTCTTTTCCTCTCTCATTTATATGAATCACTGTTATTCTCTATAAAAATTTTTATCACTCAGTGGCAAGTGGATTGAAAACTTACTGTCAGGTGAAGGAACTGAGATGGTTCTGACTGACCTCAAAATTCTCAGCAGTCCCTGGAGACCTATCCTGGCTCAGAACTTTTATCACAGCAGTGTTCTACAGCTTCCTTAGGTCTTTCTGAATTTTTTGTTGGCAGGTTTAGCATATTCTCTTAGGCTTTGTGATTTCATCTACTTTTCTTCTCATCTTTCTTCTACATCAAGGTAATCAACTTCTCACAGGTCAAAAAACTCTTCAAAGTACCCATTTGAACATCTGCCTCCTTAAAGCCATCTCTGCTGTATTCCTTGATAAGTTGGATCTCATCCAGTTTAGCTAGCTAAAGACTTGGGAGTGTTCAGAGAACACCCTATTAACCGGAAAGAAGCAGGTTCCTACCTTTTTTACTAACATCTGGTCTGAAAACAGTGGGCGGGAAAAAGCCAGCAGCAAATTATCTGCATGCACTGGTTGCAAACTCGTAGTTGGTATCCCAGATGAAACTACATATTTGAAGTATCATTTAAAATCTTCAGCAGAGAGCTATCATAACATCTTTTATACTAATTATGAGGCATATAAACGAGGGGATTGCTACTATCTTTCCAAATTACAGAGCTGAGCACCTTACTTTTACTCCAAGTGTTCTGTTGAAAGCAATTTCTTTCAGTTTCTGAAGCATATGCAGTAGAGGGAGCCAGTAGAGACCACAGAGAGATTTGTTTCCTTAAGTACCTAAGGAAGTTTCAGCAACTTATTCCATAACTAAGTTCAATTAGGTTCTCATTAGGAACCTGAGACATACTGTAGGGAAGGCAATCCAAACTTTCCATTCACTATGCTGAGTTTTGTTGTTTTTTCTTTTTCCTCAGTTTCCCATTCTGTGTCATTTTCTTTTTATTTAATTTTAATTAAAATATATTCATAGATTGTCTTGACTATTCACAACAGTATAAATTTCTCTGACTTTTCCCCTTTATTTTCTAGGTCAGCCAAACTATTATCAATTTCTATGGTTCTTAGTATCACTCATGTCATCCTACTATCCTCCACCAAACTCATATGGTTTATGCATTTGAACCAAAACTCTGTAGCTTTTCTTGTATCTTTTTGTCATTATATCTGCTCTTACTCCCTTTCTAGAAGGTGTTAAGGCTTATCTAGAGTAGGAAATGATGTAAAGCATTCCAAGGTCTTTTGACGCACTAGATCAGGTTGCCCAGAGAGTTGGAAGATGCCACTTCCCCAGAAACATTCAAGGTCAGATCAAACAGGGTTCTGAGAAGCCTGATTTAGTTGAAGTTATCTCTGCTTTATAGCAGAGATGGCTGGCCTAGATGACCTTTAAAGGCCTCTTCCAACCCAAACCATTCTGTGATTCTTTTATTTTCATACATTTACTCATACTCTATTCTATTTTGCCACTTCTGTCTATCCTTCCCATTAACAACAGTCTGTTTATTCTGTTTCCCTTAAATTGTCATTTGCTTTCAGTTTTGGGTTTTATAAGTTTTTATTGACAGAAATAACATCTTGTCTGGCGTGATTGAAGTGTATGCATCATCATGCCATAATATGCACTTCTTTTCTGGAGACAGATGTGAGTCAACCATAAGATTTTCCTTTGCCTTCAGACATGCTGCCCACTTACACTGACTGAGTATCTTAAGTGTTCATCTTATTCAGTCAATGTGCTACATAAAGAGGCATCTGTGATTAGTCAGCAATGTCTAGCAGTTGAGGCAAATTCAGTTTGCAGGAACTACCACTTTCTTATTCAGAAAGCTGAGTGACTTTGCAAAAACTTATAATTAAAAACATTACTAATTCTTCTCAGTATTAACATTAAATTAATGTGAAATTTATGAATAAGGCAGAAGATGCAGTCTCTAGTTTGTCAAAAGGACCTGAGACAGTCTTTTCCAAAGCTGAGACCGATGAAAAAAATATGTGAAATAAAATAATTGAATGGTTTGAGTTGGAAAGGATCTTAAAGACTATCTCATTCCAAACCCTCTGCCATAGGCAGGAACATCTTTCACTAGACCGGGTTACTCCAACCTGACCTTGAACTCTTTTAACGATGGGGCAGCCACAGCTTCTCTGTGAAACCTGTGCTTGTCCACCTTCACAGCAAAGATTTTTTTCCTAATATATAATCTAAACCTATCCTCTTCCAGTTTAAATCCACTCCCCCTTGTCCTGTCAGTAAATGCCCTTGTAAAATGAAAAAAAGGTGAGTTTATCTGGAGGGAGCTCAAGATGAATAGGTTAGCCATGATTTTTTTGCAGAGAAACTAATGGAAGAAAACTTTTTGAAAGGGCTGAATGAACTCACAAACATCAGTTATTACAGTTCTGTAGTCCCTTAGTTCTATCCTGATTTACCATTTCTAGGATTATGAATTTCAAGCCATCTTGTTTATGGAGTGTAGGAGAAAGCATAAACATAAAAGATTTTCCTGAATTTTATGGATATGAAATAGGTTGCCTTTCTCTTCTATTGATTATACTTAAACTAGAAGGGTAAAATAATACTGGGCTTAATCATACAAATAAGGACAGTATAATATTATTATAAGACTTGCTTTATTTTGCCCTCCTAATTTCTTTTATTGGAATTCTGTTCTTATTGCACCATGAAAAAGAATTGCTTTCCAGCTTGGTCATGGTATTTTTGAAGCCTTTTTAAGAGTAAGAGCACAGTCAAAAGTAATGCACGACAAAATGTGAGAATGAGAAAATCTCATTGTCACATTAATTATCTATTGACAGAAGATACAGAGTAGGGGATGCAATGGCTTTGAATGTTCTTGTCCTTATTACCTCTTGGGGAGAGAGTTCAGATCATGAAATGAGTTTGGTGCTCTTGAGTGGACATTTGTTCTCATCACAAAACAACCCCATAATTCAGCAGGATGTAACAAAATTGGAGAGCTCAAACTGAGCTTAGAACCAATAGCATCAGGGAGTGATAAATCAGGCTAGAGGTTCAGGGCAATGTCTCTCGGGGTGACTTTCACAGCATCTGTGAGACAAAGCCATCCCCATTACAAATCATTTTGACAGGCAGATATCCTAAGGAGTTCTACATACTTGAAGGGACAGATCAAGCTGGACATAACGCTAGAAGGGAAGCTGATCAAAATTGATATAAGAAAATATTCTATTCTACTGCCATTTAATGTTACAAAGACAGTGATTTTAACATTGTAATAAAGTCACATTCTGGAATTTTATCATTCTTCTGTTAACTTTCAGAGATTTTTTCCCAGAGTCATAAGTAATGATCAGTGTGCATGATGCACACTTGCATAAATAAGAGTTCCTGAGGGAAGTTGTCTAAATATGGCTACCTACTGTAAGTATATTTAGTTGAATTATATTGGTGTAATTTGAGAGATTAAGGGCAACACTAGTGCACATGACTATAAACTTTTTGTCAATTTTATTAAATGCATTGAAAATTTTCATTTTTAACATTGGTGTTAAAAGTTGATGTCATTTTCTTGGTATCATCTTCATAAATGGCTGCAGCAGGTATCTATGTTTCTACAAGAAGACCCCCTTGAATCTACTTTGTCACAAAATCACAATCTGAGCCACTGAGAGTAATGTTCAAACTCAGAGAAGAATGTTGTAGAGTGAAAATCCTCAATATAAGACACTGCTGAGACTTGTATGATGTCTGTTTTATATAATACATATAGCAGACAAAATAAGAATAATTCACTCTTTTCAGCTTCTTTTCATGCTTACATCTGAGTCTGAAAATATACAAGGGGGTTCTTTTGTGTGTGTGTAAAGAAATTATTTTTAATCATTTCTGAAGACAATAGATCATTAACATAATTCTTGAATTGCTAATATGAGGCAACATAGGATTCTGCACTTAAGTCCTAAGGACTGTGTGCAAAAGCCATGAAAAATGAAAACTTAAATACTGCAATATCCCTCCTTGCATTCCAGCCTTTCCCAGATTACTTCTCAACTAGACACAACATGTGATCTGCCACAGCTGTAAAGAAGGGTAGTTAACTGCCATATATTATGTATTTGCAAGAGACATTGTGGATAAATTAGCAAACTGTTATTATTTTATTTACTAGCTGCCTCTAATTATATTCCTGGAGGAGCCTCAATTATGGTCCAAGTGCTACACAGTCTGACAGTGGAATAAGTTATAGCAGCCAACTTCATGGGACTATGGGCAACAAAGCAAAATAAAGTCATCTGTTTCCTTTTTCACATTTTCCAGATATGATTAATTGAGAGCCTAGTCAGAGACAGAAAAACATTTAGACTCAGAGTTGCTGTTTTTTAATTCCATCAGCTAGGTCTGACAGCTAAAAACAATCTTCTGTGACGGCATCATAATTATTAATTAGGTAAAGGAGCTGCACCCAGCCTCTTGCGCAATTAGCTCAGTGACTATAACCTCCATCATCTCTGCTCAATTAGCTGAGGTTAAGAGTTATAGATTATCGAGAAATTGGGTCTTGCCAAATTAGAATGACTTCCTCAATTTAAAATAAAGGGTGCTCAGGTGTTTCAGATACAAGGCTCGATGCCAAGCATTTGCAGAACAGTTCGCTCTTGCAGATATTGGATGGACAAATCTTTAAAGGCTCTTTAAAGCCTATCTGAATGTTAGGCTGGATTTTGGGAAGTGAAATGTAGTTACTAGAATAAGTCAACCAATTTGGGAGGTAAATCACTCTGTGCTAACCACCCAAGGCAGAGAGGACAAATCAAGAGGAACCTCTCTCTATATATTAATCGAAGAGGGGTTCTGAATTACTAGATGTGATCCTCAATTTTAATAGATCAAAATGCACTGAGAAAAATGCAGAATTTTCTAAGATATAATCAAATGACTAAAATTGCTTGTGGGAGAGGTAGCCACAAGATCCTCAGAGTATATAACACCTTACTCTTCTTGAAGAGACTAACCAAGTGGCAAATACCATTCTAAACATAGCATGTTGAGGGTGGTTATGAAGGCATACAGCACTCAAGAGATTTCCTGGGCTCGGTGCATCTGGAAACGTAACTATGCATGCTGGGTCTGTGTAATAATTTGAATATATCCCAGGAAACACCTGAGCACATCTATACTGTCAAATTTTTTAAATCATACTTGGCTTGGTTTCAGACCACAGAAAAGCAGAACTTTTGTAAACATTTATTGAGCATGGTGAAGAACTCAGCACAGTCCAGGAATCACTTTCATCAGCACCTTATTCAGTTTAAATGTGCGGATGTAGTTGTATTCCTCTGAAATAATTTTTCTAAAGTAGAAATATAGCCATGTACTATCTAACTGCATACAGCAAAGCAGTACTTCTGATGAAAGATTTTTGACAGGTCAGAAAATATCGCTTGTATTCTCTTAAAATAAAAGGAAGACAAAGAATAAACCACCAGATTTTAATAATCAGAAATTTGTAGCAATCTAGTTAGAGTATCTAGAATAGAAAAAGTCCTGTCAGAAGTGGACTGCTGAAGAAGGTGAAAAAGCTGACCCTAATGCCTTAAAAACAGAGGTTTTTACTCTTGCATAAATGCATAGCTAAATTCCTTTTTTCTTTTCTTGCAAAGTCACGCTTCTCCTTTCCCAGATTCCCTGAGATAACTGTTATCTCACTTCTTAGGAATGTATGTAGTGGTCTGGAAGGAAGTTTCAAGAAGATTTCTCAATGGTTCTTATTTACCCCTTTCTATGGGTTGTTAATTCTTGATTCCTATTGGCAAAAGGCCAAATCCCCCTTTCCTTACCATTCATGGTCTTTGGATCTCCCCAAAACCTTTGTAAACGCTTACCCCTGAGCAATAAACCCTCTCTCATTCCTCTTCTGTGGTGCCTGTGTGGGTCTTTTCGGGCTCCCTGGGGTGAGGGACTGCGGGTGATCACATCTCCTCCAAATAATGGGGTAACTCCCAGGACCTAGAGCTCCTCTCAGCTGTTGCAGAAGTTAAATAAAATTCTTCAAAAAACCATTATTTTAACAGAGGAAAACAAATCTACTGCCTCCCAGACCATGCAAAATATAATTAGTTGAAATCCTGTAAAACAGTCAGAGAAGAAAAGTAAATAAATGAACATTCACTAACAAAGATACGTATGTGTGTATATATATATGTGTGTGTGTATGTAAAAATAAATTCTCACCTCAGGACACACACAAATGACACTACTAGTATGGTTTCATGGAAATCCAAATGTTTATTTTTTGACAAAAGTTATGTGTGTTTTAGTTGTAAAATTTATATATAGCAAAAATACTAAAAGAGGTTGGGGTGGGAAGGGAAAGGTTTATGCGAATATACTCTACTTCATGCCATCTTTAAAAAGGAATATTCAAAAGACCCATTAAAGTGATTGTTCAAGTGACTCAGTTGGATGGCCAAGAATTCTGAACAGTAATAAAATGATAAGATGCAATTCTTTTAAAGACTGAGCTGCACTACTCTAGGGAGGTCTCTGGAAATCATCAGACAGACAGCGCATTTGTGTGCACTTTGCTGGGACAGGGAAGTGTGGTTGATGGTGAAAAAATAGTACTGGTTACCTAAAGAGGTGGTGGCTGCCCCATCCCTGGAAATATCCAAGATTGGGTTGAACAGGGCTCTGGGCAAACTGATCTAACCGAAGATGTCCCTTCTCATTGCAGAGGTTTGGAATGAGTGACCTTTAAAAGTTCCCTTCCAACACAGAATATTTCATGATTTTAGAGCACTGCATGTCTGTAGGACACAGCACCTCAGCTACTTAGCCCTGGTGAGTAATGACAGAGCAGTATCTCTGCAGACTCTGGACAGCTGGTACACGACTTGTACTCCTGCTTGCAAACCCTTCCTGCTAACTGGAAAAGACACAATGAGGACAGGGCACCAAAGGGTCAAAATTGTGTGTCCTCAGCATTTTCTTTGGGCCTGGTTCACACACACTCAACAGACACAGACTAGCTAGCACACAGACTCAAGCTAGCAGGCTGAGCATAGTATATTTCCATATGGAAATGCAAAGCTGAAAGTCAAATCCAAAAGTCCTTAAACAGTCAAAATGCCCATTGAAATCAATGCTATTCATTCCTGGGATGTTGAAATCATCCATGCATGCAGAGAAGAGGCAATTAGTATATCCATTGTCCTAGAGCTGGTTCTGCCTTGGATGCTGCCATAAATCCTAGCATTTGAAGATCAGCGAGTGAATACACATTAAAAAACACAGTAATCCATTTGGATTTGCAGGATGAGAGGGTATGATGGAAAATTTTATCTATAGTACAGAAAAGTCACAATACTGAACTGGTACTTCAGGGAGGTACTCCTGCATGAAAGCTGAAAGGAGGAGCTTCGGAACCTGTTCTGGAAGATGCTGTGTCATTGTTGTCTTTTGAAGTATTACAGGTTACTCTGGTCAGCTCCTGAAGAGTCGCTCTTAGAGAATTGCCATCAGGTTGTATTTTCCTCTTTTTTCTTCAGGGATCCTTTCAGTCTCTTCCACAAACTATCCTTCCTCTTCATCGTCTTCTCTACCATGGGCAGGGAGGACTCTTTTCTTCGAATTTCCCGCACTAATCCATGAAACACATCATCAATGTAGAAGCGGAGTGCGGCTGAAGTTTCAAAAAAGGAACAGGAGTATTCTCTGGCTAAACTCATTCCTTCTTCAGTTGAGACCTAGAAAGAAAAAGAAATAAAAAGACCATAAGTATTCCATAGTACATGGAGCATTAATCAGCATGAGAATATTACAATATATGTAGTTTGACTGTTTTGACCATGCAAATCACTGACCTTTAATTTTACAGGAAAATAATCCAGCAGAACCCAACAGAGAAGATTCAAGAGTGAAAGAATCAGACTGAATTCATGAGGTTATTTGAACAGAGCAGTCTGGCAATACTTATGGTCTCAGGTATATTATGTCCCTAACTCTGAGACATCAATTTTTCCTTGCATTTCCTTTGCTTAGTGCAGTAATTTGACAGCGTTGGGACCTTTATTCTATAGGCTGAAAAGGATGAAGAGAAAGACTTCTATAGAATTAAGACCCTAGAAAATCCTTGCTCAGCATTAACTTAATCCTGGAGGCGACTTGACTCTTTAAGCACATCAGCTCTCATGCTTTAATATTTTTTAGTCACATTATTTTCTGAGCATGCCTTTGAGTGTTTTGGTCTTGGCAGACCTGCAATCCTATCACTGAGCTCCTACCTGAGCTGTATGAAGATTCAAAATCTATTTGTTTTTCAGCTCATATTCCCTAAGTGGCCTCATGTACTTTCTCTTCTTCGAGAACATGTGGGAAATATGTAATTGTATTTTGAGGAACTGTAAGAGCAGGAATTACCATGAGCCTAGAGAGAGGGAAGACTGCTTGCCTGAATTTTGAAATGGGGAACTTATTCCAAATTTTCATGCTGGCTACCTCTTGACATTAGTGCGTGGTTCAAATAGAGCTTAAATATGTATCATAAGAACAGCCACTGCCTACTATTTAAGGTAATTTTTGCCCTTCAGGAGCTCATCCAATAACATGCAAGTCCACAGAAAAACACAGAAAAAATTGTATGACCTTCTTAATGTTAAGCCAGCTTCCCAGCCAATAGACCACCCTTTCTTTTCAGTGTTTGAACGTAAATCTGAATAAATGAATGGCATGAACGACATGTATTGTGCATATTCAAATACTAGGTCAGAAATCCCAGGCTTTATTTTTATTTGCATTTGAATATCATGATTTATTCAAGTAAATTTCCAAACAACCTGATAAAAAGGGAAAAGAGAACTTTGAGACAGCCTTGTGCAAGGCTACATAATAGGTTATGAAAAGTCTGGATAGCTTCTGTCTACTGCAAGACTTACCTTGGCAGTTTGTTTTTTGAGGTTTTGGGAGAAGTTTTAAATTTGTTTCAGTGTTTTGTTTTTTCTGGGGAGTTGTGTCTGGTTTTTTTTTTGTTATGGATTTTTTTTACGGAGGTTGTACTTTTGGGGTTTTTTGTTTGTTTGCTTTGATTAGTTTTGGGTATTGTTTTGGTTTTGTTTGTTTTTTTTTTATTTTTTCTACCTGCAAACATCCAAGGTGCCATTTATATTTATTAGGGAAATTATTTCCTCTGACTCAAGATGCAAACAGGCTCTCTCATACTTATCATAAGGAAAATGCCCTTTATTAAATAATGATACCACCTCACATAGCATTTATTCCATTTATCTCTAAAGCTGGATGTGGTGAGAAACAGGATTTGGGATGAAACAGAATATTATTTCATTCCAGCCAGGAGGTTAATCTGCACCAACAATGTACCTGCATAACACAGACTACAAAATTCCTCACTGTCACCTTTGCACCAAGTCACAAACTTTGTGAAATTAGTAAGGATCATTCGTCTGAGCTGCAAGTATAATCTTAATTTAATTAAGACTATTGGGACGCTAAGCAGGGAGGCTGTATACTAACATAATGAAAGATGGTTACTGCTTTCCAACTTTTATATTTGCCAACCTTTAGCAAAGGCAATGGGTAGCAATATGGTCCTTGTTTTTCTCTGGGCAACTGTGTAAGCAAAATTCATGATTCAATATGTCTATTGGGCACCACTGAGAAATTGATTGTCTAGATAGAAGATTATTTTGGTTTATTTTGGACTGTATAATCATTTTTTTCCTTGTTATGCCTTGTTTCAGCCGATAGAGGATTTCATACATTCATTACCTAAAAGGAAGAAAAAGATCCACACAAACTGAAACATCCTTATGTTCAAGACTAGTAAGGTTTTAAATATAATTAGGGTAAAAGCACAATAATACTCAAAGATAAGAAATGGTCATTTTGCTGTATTTTTCACGTATTGACCCATCTAGTTACTCCTTTGTTCCACTTTTCCGTTCCTTTTCTTATTTCTTTTTTTTGTGTGTGTGTTTGTGTTTTCTAAGTTCGAAAGTATGTTTCCTCACCCTTCTAGAAAGTAAAGCTGCAGGGAAGGCATGCTATGCTCTGTGTGAGTGCTAAAGCTCGTGAGAACTGGAAAAAACTCAGAAGAATTAAACCATGCAGAAAAAACTTATTCCCAGTCTCTGTGTGGCTGGAGATTTTCAAGTTGGCCACATTTTACTTTGGTTTTGACCCCAGTTTCCTGCCAAGTTACGGAGACAAAATTAAAATTATTAATGTTGATAGTTCATTTCAAAACATGGTATTTTTTTTATCTTGCCCTTAGGAATTGATTAAGTGCTTCGGCAAAATTTTATGAGCTAATTCAACATGAGGAGGACACCTGGCAAAAACAATTTCAGTACAATTAGTTGATATTTTTCAGCTTCAAGGCGAAAACATAATTTTTTGAAATACAATGCTGAAATAATTACTATTAGTGCTTCTGACACCAATGAATATAGCTATGGTAATTCAATTAATCTGTTTGCTGAAGAATCTGTACATATAAAGAGATATCTAGAGGAAAAATAGACATACTTCTTTCAGTTCATAATTTGGTCAAGAGGTCAGACACCTACAGAATAAGAAACAGGGGAAAAAGCCTGTGACTGACGCCCACATAATTCCAGGGATTTACCTTGTTCCCACCTTATTTCCAGAAGAGAAACTATATCATAGAAATCCATCCCAGCTCTTCACAGCACAGGGACATGTTGACAAATTGCAACTTCTGAGGGTCTGTATCAGTGGAAGATATGATCTGTCAGCATGACATGGAGACAAGGTCAGGGAGCGAGGTCATTCTATTGAATATATATATATCTGGGAAGCAGAGCTTTATATCTCTCCTTTAGAGTAACCCTCCCTGATTGAATCTGGCATTGTTTCCAAGGGTATAATTCTGGTTATATTGATTCCAATTTAGCTCTTTCCTGTGCTAGTAAAACTTAAGACGGGAATGAAAGTGGAAGACTGGTGTAGTGAATATAATAACAAGGGAAAATTTAAGAGCTGGCAAAATATTCCTGATTTTGATAAAAATTTTTTAAAACTGTGATACTCTGCCTGGTGTTTGGATCAGGACATACATAAGAAGGACATGAAACTTGCAGTACAACCAAAGAGTAAGATCCCTCTAGGACAACTCTATAAAATGGGAATGAAGTGTCATGACTTGATGTCTGGAAAAGCGTCTTCTCATGTCTCCTTTGCAAAGTGTATGGTACTGAGTTCCCATTTGGGCACATATGAGTTGAAAGGAAAGATAAGTTTGTGACATCTTATAACTCTGAACCATATCTAGTAAAAGATACACCATCTACAACAGCACATGGCCTGAGAACAGCACATGGAACTATAGGGTTAATTTGGGAGGTTTACATCTCTGGATAGCTGAGAGCCACTAAAACAGAGCACAGCTTCATCCTAAGAGGAAGTATTCACCAGCTACAAACCACATTATATATCATTAAGATTCTGTTTGTGGCTTTTACAAACGTTCCTTGGAAATTTACAAGTGAGAGTAAAGCAGTGCTGACAGCTTGTGAAACTGCCATCTTTAAGACAGCCAGTTCCCTACTAACCACAAAACCACCTGGGCTTGAGGGTGGGTGGGGAGGCACTGGCATTCATTGTGCAGAGCATAAAAATACCTGAATACCTTTATCTGAGAAAAAAAGTACAAAGATACTAAACAGATCAATAGTCTGCCTCTGCCTTTGGACTGTCATTACATACAAAATCTCCATCAGGATCACAGTATTTTATGTTCTGCAGAAGAATCCAGGTAGATTTCATTGATGGAGATCATATCGGCAGTGTCAACTACAGCATCTTGGGTGAGTTAGTGGTGAACTTCATGCAGGAAAGCAATACATTTCCACCTCTGCCTCACACCCTTAAAACAGCATGTTCTACCTGAGGTTGTTTTTGCAGTTTTCCTCTTGTGATTGGGACCTCCAGTTCGCCATGGAGACATCTGAAGGCTGCAAGTGGAGTGCTAAGGGTTGAAAGGGTTCTTCTAAGTGTTTATTACAGATGTTTACCCTGAGAGTATCATTTAAATTGTATAAATTTGGGTAATTATATAATAATTGCATATCTAAAATCCTTCTTTTTTTTTCCCCTAAAGAACAAGGTCTTGACCACAGGCTGAAGGGTACATATATTGCTCAAAGAATGCTAACCTAAATCCCACTGAGGATAATAGGAGGAATTCCAGTTGGTTTTGATTATCTTTGCATTTTTGAAAAGCAATAATTTATGAGAGTTGTAGGCAAAAGATAACTATTTGAGAGCATAGGGAAGGAAGCAGCACACTGAGCCTTGTTTCCAACACAGTAAAGCATAAAAGTAGCAGATTGAGCCATGAGGATACTAAATGATGTCTGGAAAGGCCCACGGCCTTTCCTTTCATGACTGGTGGATTTTTTCTGTTTCTCAACAAGTCCCGTTCCACAAAACAATAACCAGTTGCCAGGTTGTGAATTGGCACTTGGATATCAGTTTAGAGACAGGCAGGCAATCAAGACTTGTCCACACACATCTGTTTGGGTCCATTCCAATCACAGCCAATTCACTTAGCATACCAGGACACACATAATAAACTTTCGGTAGAGGTGCAAATCTATAATATTAGAGAAAAAAAAAAGCTGTGGAGATAAAAAATATTCATAGTTTTTCAGTCTCTAGTAAGTAAATTATACAAAAGAAATGCAGAAAATAATCTCATGGGTCTAAACAGTGAAAGGCATCATGGAAAACAAAATGAAAAAGAGTGGATATTGCATATCTGACATGAGGAGCAATTTTTTTAATCCCTGCACTAATGACTGAGTTTGTGCTTAAGGCACCTCCCAAAGAGCAACTGTGAGTTTTCTCATTAATCATAGAATCACAGAATCATTTAGGTTGAAAGAGACCTCTTTGATCATCAAGTCCATTTGTTAACTGAACACGGGCAGACCCAACACTAAACGATGTCTGTAAGTGCCACATCCACATGTTTTCTTAAAATTCTCAGGAAGAGTGATTCTGCCACTGTTGTGAGTAGCCTGTTCTAGTGCCTGAACATCCTTTCAGTGACTATTCTTTTATTGATATCCAATCTAAACCTTCCCTGGTGCAACCTGAAGCCTTTTTTTCTTTTTATATCACTTGTTACCTAGGAGACTGATCTTCACCTTGCTGCAACTTCCTTTCAGGTAGCTATAGAGAATGATGAACGACAATCAGGACTGACTAATTTTCCCTAGTTTCAGTTCATAATTCTATGTCTAGGGTATCAGGTCGAAATTAGCACTGACAGGTGCCAGAGACTCGGCCAAGAACTTAGACACGGAAAAGCTCTGCATTTTGATAAGTAGGACTGTGTCCAGTAAAAGCTGAGTTGAATGTTGCCCTCTTGCCACCTGCCCTTTTTACATCCAAAAGCTTTCCTTGTAAACATCTGAATTATGATTTGAAAAACATGCAGCAGAAAGCACCAACCTAAGAGCAGACAATAACTACTACATAATTTTTGACAGTTATTAATTTTAAACTTGGACAATTATTGTATCAACAGACATGTTGGTCGAGACTTCCTACAGGCTGGTATAAAATTCTTTCCAATTGTGAAATACTGTTGTTCAGGTCAAAGCTCAGACACTATTACAGTAGTGGCTGGGGTTGAAAACATGAGCAGAGCCAGATAAAATGGGAAAAATCAATCGTTCTGTCTTCTTGAAGCAGGCAACAATGTTGCTATTTGTTCATTCAATACATCTCACGGAATATTTATTTAAAAGTTTAAAAGTGTTCCAAGGCCCTTTACCCTTCTTCATTTTCTTTAGATCTTTACACTTATAAACTGCCTATCATATTCTTGCCACTGAGCAATGACACTTGTAAAAGAAGGGAAAAAACCCAAGATAAACTCAACTTAAACTGAAAAAAAGTTGAAGACCAGAGTTTGTGAGAAAGCAGTATGACAAGTCTGACCAGATATTTGACAAGACTTTGTTTCAGTCCAAACAAATGCACAGTAAATGGAAAAGTTAAACAAAAATCCTTGATGTTAAACCCTCCAATTTCCATGACTCAACATCAAATATTCTTCTCTGTTTCAGATTTTTAAGTTAATTTTACTGTGAATTATTGCTTTAAAATATAATGTTGAAACTCTTTCTTCTTTAACTTTCTCCAATGATCCCTTTCCCAAACATATGCACTACAGTTACAGATTTGATTTCGCCAAGATTCCACTAGAATTCACAACTAGTTTTCACTGATACATAGCAGCATTTTTCATTCAAACAAACAAGTGCACCTTACTTTTTCCCTCAGTCCCTGGGGAAGCACACCTCTTTTCAGCAGAAGTTAATGAGGAACACATGCTGCAGAAATGTGAACGGAGAATTTCATGCCAACACCATTACTCTTAAATCCGTTAGGAACTCTTCAGAAGTAATTAGTTGAAAAAACCTCACTCTGATTTCATGGCAGGCAATTCTGTAGGCTCAGCTTTGCTGGGTTGTCAGATTACAAAGCCAGACAAGATAAAAGCTGACATAAAATTAATCACTATCTTGAAGGTATTGCAAATAGTTCTGTTTCTCCTTCTCCTGCCTCAGAGTTCCATACTTCAGCATTTTTGGTGACCAGAAAGGATTTTAGCATGAATGGTTGTGAGTGTAGGTAGGATTAAAAGGCTGAGACAAGATCATGATGTTTTACTGTAAGGATTTATGCCCTGGAGAGACTAGATGCCATGGAAATAGCACATGGCACAGCAATGCACATCTCATGTCTTCAACTGCTCCAATTTCTGAAGAAAATCACACTACAGAGGCTCAGATATTTCCTGTCTTAACTTGGACTTTGCTTTAGGAAGGAAGGAATGGACAGGAAGGAAAACGCAGTTTTAACAATGAAGGAAAGAGTACTGTCTGGCACTTCAGTGAAGAGCTTTGTTTTCTTTTTTTTTTAGGGAATGGAGGGCGGAGATTGTGGGTTTGTAAAATTAATTTACTCATTTTTTACAGTAAATCTGTTTAAGACTACTGAAAAGAAATAAATTTCTAGACAAAATTAGAGGGACTGAGCTGTCTGAAATTACATACTTCTCACCAGGTTAGTCACTAAGGTGTGAAATGAAATACAGTTTAAAGTCTATTCTGAGCCACAAAAAAACACATTCTCATTTGATCCAAGAGAACTGTAAAATGTTGGAGCTTGTGGAAGTTATCTGAGGGAGCATCATCAGACACGTTCTTATGCACTTCACTGTTGACTACTATTAGATTAGATGTACATTTTCTTTGACTGCTATAGCGATTTCTATCCTCTTGCATGAAAACTCTAAGCGACTGCTAGCTATTTCATTAAATACATCTATCTCGTATTTTTTCACATGACAAAATTCTGCAGAATCTTTTGTTATGCATATTATTGCTCATCATTAATGTCTGTCAAGCCTTTCTCTCCACTATGAAATTTTATTATTTTTCCACAGTTTGGATCTTCAGTAGTAGTCTTGCAACACAGGATGTGTTCCTCAAGGTAATTCCATTCCTGCTTTGGGGCAAAAGTCTGGAATAATGAGAAACATTCTCCATGGAGCTGCTAAGTTGCAAAGCAAGAAAGGCACATGTTCTGGTGGATTGTTTCCAACTTATGATAATGTTACTTCATTATTTCAAAGATTCAGTGCTGAATAACTAATCAATATCTCACTTATTATAAGTACTCTGAAATCAGAGTGCTGTCTGCAGTTTAGGCTTTGAAGCTGTTCTCTACTAAAAACTACACTGCTTTGACTTTGTCTTGTCAAAAGTAAGACTGATGAGTGGTTAAACATCTTTACATCAGGAAATGTTTCTGGAGAGATGGCCTCAGGATCTGGCTGAATTGGATACTCAATGCCACATGATCCTGTATCAGTCAGCAATAGCTCTGGGTCTAATTTGAAGAGAATGTGGAAGTTTTAAACCTTAACATCAGTCTTCAAGATGAATTAAGTTCAAGTCAATTGCTCAAAGCATTTTTCAGAGATCTGACAATTTTCTAAATTGTCCATCATCTTTAAAAGCCCTTTGATTGCAACGCTCAGCTGAAGACACAGATGGCCATCAGACTGTTGCAAAATCAGACGTTTCTCCATCAGTTTTGCCTGGA
>JAWWEV010000095.1:67717314-67732921 GCA_035583235.1 Hafferia zeledoni
ACATCTGCTGGATAAGATCAAGGCTTTTTAATAGAGAAAAAAAATCCAGAAATTGCGCTTTTTTATTCGCAAGAAAGGAAGAATCATTTAAATTTTTTAAGCAACAACAAATACATTAATTCTCATCTGATAACAGCAGATGGCTAGTTAAAAAAAAAAAAAAACAAAAATATAAAGAAAGCTGAAAATGTGTATTTTACACTTCTTTTTGAGCATATAGAATGTTAATAGTATTGAATGCTTATTTTAATAACTGTTAGTGACTTCTACTACTTTATGAGCAGAAGTTCACAGTCAGTCCAATACAGCCAACCACCATATCTTTTATCTGTCTGCTGACTGGTGTAGGCTACTTTCAGCAGTGTATTAGAAAAAGAATTTTCACTAGTCACTTGACTTCATTTCTTCATCCAAACACAGACATTAAGCAGACTGAGGATTGAGTGAATAACGTAATTCTTGCTAAGGTAAACAAATCTCCCTCATATTATGTTTCTTTGAAAAGGAGAGTAATACCGTAAGAGCAACATTTTTTTCTGAAACACTCAATTGGCATTAGAAAATAATGAAGTAGGAGACAGTGAGGAGGGAATACCAAGACACTGCTTTCAGTGTTCTATTTTCCTTATGTTCCTGCTGAAGATCGGGAAATGCAGTTCAAGAAACTCAAAGGAAAAAATAAAGAAATCTGGAGACCTAAATACAGAAAAAGAAAGAGGCAAAAACAGCATGTTTGTACACAAGACCACAAACAAGAACTGTAGATGAAACAAAAAGCCCAACCATACAACCAAGCAAAAACATCAGTGGTTCAGAGAATTGAAGTAATCTTTCGAGCCAAAGTAACCAAAGCTTTTGTTTAGTTAATTGTCTTATTTTTAGGCAATCACATGACTGTCATTAAGCTCTGAAAGTTCCCACTTGCTTAGGCTGAATATGAGTTTGCAACACTCAAATAAAAAGGTCACAAAGATATATTCCAAATGCACCAAAAAAGCTTCTTTGTCATGACATTACACGTAGTTTCACACCACGTGGAATGCAGCACACAAATATCCTGGTGTACAGTTTTTGCATCTAAATATCTTAGACTCAAATTACAGGAAACACCATCCTAAATTTGTGGCATTGAAAAAAATTGTAAAAATTTCTCCTTCCTCCTTTCTTCTCTATACATTTGTCATCTGCTGGGATTCAGGGATTCTGTTCAGTTTGCTGAAGTGAGTGTTTGACAGAAGGGAGGCAGAGGACAAATTTATAATGTATTTATAGAGATTTTGGCTGCAATGAATTTTTTTTAAAAGTCATTTGCTGAACTAAGCACGAGTTGAAATACATGAACTATTGAAGAGTTTTATGCACAATTTACAGAATAATGTTTCACCTTTCCACCTTTTACTTGAGTTACTATTTAAAGCAAAAGTTACAGGATGAAACAAGAGAGGGATGTTATGTCAGAAAACGGGAGTGGTGCACCATTGTAGTTGTTCTTCCTGTAACATGCAATTAATTTTGAGGGCTTAGTAATTTTGAAGTTTATTATGAAGGTTTGTCAAACAATCTGATTAAAGGAAATATTGCAAAGTGTCTTTATAAAACTAATAGCATTTATCTTCCCCATATCAATACTAGTTCAGGCAAAATACCACACTTTTGAAAAATACGAATTGATTGAAAATGTTGTGGTAGCTTTATAGAAGCTTCCTTTTAGCCCCTTTCTAATGTGCTGAAAGGAGAGTCCATCTCTGTTTGGTCACTGGAACATTGAAAGGCCTGTGACACAGGAACCTCAAAAAAAGGGACAGCTGCATAAGAAGCACTCAGTTAACTCCATCAGGTAATGTGATCCACCACTGTGAACAGTGTATAATAGAAACACGGATCTGAAGAACTGTATATGAAAAAGAAAACAATGAGAAATGAATGTGCGGAGGGAGAAATACTAAAAATCTTAAATGGCAAATGGCCAGCAGGAAGGGGTATAAGAACATATTTAGCTAATTAGACATAACAAGCTGTCTTACTGCCTTCTAACCTTGCTCAAATTAACTCATTGTTCCTGCAGGCTAAGAACATGGTCTTTTTTGGTTTCCATGGTAAATTGGTCATATATCTATATTTACCTTGTCTTGTTGACAAGCTCCCTCTTTGAGGATGTTTTCTACCCATGGGCTTTGATTTGTTATTATAAGACTGAGTGAGTGGTACCGTGGAGAGCACCTTGTGCTCTGGATCCCAAGGTCTTGAGTTTGAGTCTCTGTGAGGACTGTCCCCTGGCAATTAAATGCCTCCCTGCCACCCAATCCTGTCAGATCTCGGATGCTCAGCGGGGTCAGCCCCGGTTAGTACCATGTGGTGTAGACAGTCCTGAGGACTTCACTGTCACTGTCCAAGCTGACTCGCCATGACAAATGAACCTTAGGACTTAAACGGTGGGACCAGTTCTGCGCATGCTGTACCTCACATAACAAATCCAAGGCACAGGCTGGAAGGGCCACACCCACGTGGGGAGAGTTCTTCCCAAATCTTTTTACACAAAGTCGGGCCATATATACATACATAGAAGACTGAGCATCTTAAAGTAAGCAAAATAACAGCTAACTGGTGATAGAATTTTAACTTAGTGTACTTTCTTGCTTATATCCCCAAAGATATTGGATACTCTATTAAAAGAAATTTAAGCAACAGTGGTGCTTGAGAATTTATCAGAAGAGTTTTTCCCTAGAGATTTTGGTGGTTGTGTTTGTTTCTTTGTTTTCTTGGTTGGTTGTTGTTTTTCTGGTTTTAGGGTTTTGGTTGGTTTGTTTTGTTTTGTTTTTTGCTAAAGCCAAACCAGGGTTAATTCTTCTTATTTACTGACATAAAGAAAAAGACATAGTAAAAGAGAGATGAGAGAAGCAGAAAAGTGAAGGTGGAAGGATGGCACAGGAAGGAAGAAAGACTATATTTTATTATGCTAGCTTGGGGCTAGAATGAGAAAATGGACTCTAAGCAAACAGAATAAAATAAATTCCTTGCTAGAAGCATCTTTTTAACCTCTTCTATCCATGCTGTATCCTTCCTATTATGCAGATACCCTTGGTGTATAAAAGCTTCAGTAGCAACATATCTTGTGAGCCAACATTGTGATTACAACTCCTATTCTTATACAGAGTAATAGACTTTTCAGTCTACCACTGAAAAAGCTGTAGCTAAGTTTACCCAGCAGCATGTGTGAAAGTGTATCTACACAACTAAACACATACACAAGAAATGCTGCTGGCATCAGTTCTAGCCTTTCCAATATATCTGGCAGAAAGTGTGGCTTTTCAGCAAAATGCAGATGTGAATGCTGACAAAACACTGTTCTAGAGAGCCCTTTCAGTACTGGGAGGTATTCACCATCAGCTCCTCTGCAGATTAGAAATCGTTTATGACATTTATTTATTTCCCTTTTTTCTGTCAGATAATATAGTGGAACCTGCTGTCTGGCCAGTCTCTAGAAGTGATGGTGAGAAGGTGAAAATGCAGCATGTGTGGCACAGATGCTACAATCCAGGTGGTATTCCTGTCTTTTCTCAAGGTTTTCCAGAAATTTTTAGAGATAAAAAAGTTGGAGTCAAATCTTGGGTACAAGTAACCAGGTGTACTGCTGCTTCTGCATCCGTCCAGACATAAGATTAAAAACTACAAGAAAGATTGAAAATAAAATAAAGGAAAAAAAACCTATGATAAAAGCATTAACAATACTGTGTAAGAAAATAAAGAATTAAAACATGGAGCGTATTAAGGGCTGGGAAGAGGAAAGATACGGTTTCTTAGAAATTATTTGATCTGACTGATGTAATATTAACACTCTTTGACAGTAGCTGGTATGTAAAACTGGAACTTATGCACATTCACATCCATGCCTGAATGAGCAAATCCACAGCTCAGATTACGGAGCCGAATTGGTAGGATTATCAAAGAATGGTTTGGACTGGAAAAGACATTAAAGATCATCTCGTTCAATTCCCTAGCAATGTGCAGAGACATGTTCCACTAGATCTGGTAGCTCAAATCCCCACATGGCCTGGCCAGGTGGTGCAGCCAAAATTTCTCACAGCATCCAGCAACTCCACATCCTTCTTATCCCAGAAGGTGGACACAGTTCTCCAGGGGCCTTCTCCACAGAGTGGAGTAGGACAGGACAATCACCTCCTTCATCCTGCTGATCACATTTCTTTTGATGTAGCCCAGGACATCGAGGATTCCTGGGCGACCATAACACATTGATGGGTCATGTTGAACTACTCATGCACCAGCACCCCAAATCCTTCTCCTCAGGACTGCTCTCAGTCAATTTTCTGCCCAGCCTGTGGTTGTGATTGGGGTTGCCCTCACTCACATGCAAGACCTGGTGCTTACCGTAGTTGAACTTCATGAGTTTCTTGTAGTCCCACCTCTTACAACTTTTCAGGTCCCTCTGAATGGCCCATCCCTTCCTTCCAGAGAGTGACCACACTACAGGCCTCAGTGTCTTTGGCAAAATTGTAACAACCTTGCCCATCCACGCAGGTATAAAAACGACAAAGAAAGACAATAACTAATTTGATTTCTCTCAGGAAGCTTGCTTACTATTTCCTAATGGCTGGGGTTTTTTTTATTTTATTTTCTTAAATACATAGATAAGCCTAGGTTTGGGGGAATAAAATTATTGGTAGTAAATGCAACAGCTGGTGCAAAACAGAAAGTGCTTGAGGTCTTAGCAAGTACTGTCAGTAGCAATTCAACACATATTATCACCCAAATATTTTTTACCTGTAGTATTAAAATGAGTGTTATCAAATGGTTTAGGAAACAATAAAGGGCTGTGGGTAAGGTTTTGTTCTGTGTGATGGAGCGAATAATAAAGGATAGGTATGCTATCTTTGAGGAAAAATATGTGGAAAAGTAACTGTAGATCCCATTACAGGAAGAAGAGGTAGTTGTTATGGTTGACAAAAATTTTTCAACGTGAAATTAAATATTTTCTGCTAAAAGAGGTATAGAAAACAGAGAATCGTTGCATGGTTTAGGAAGGAAGAGATCTCTGCACATCATCTAGTATAAAATCCTGCTCATAATGCCTCCACCTGAAGCAGATCACCCATGACACTTTCAGTCAAGTTTTGAAGGAAACTTCCTTCCAAGGAAGGAAATCTCACAGCCCTTCTCAGTCCTTCTACCACTGTTTAAACACTCTCAGAGTGAACAAAACAAACAAAACCCTCCATAATTGAACATATATTTTTTGCCGCAAATATTTATTTTTATAATCTCTTTTGTGTTGGATTTGTTTCTCCTGCTAGTTTACCTTTAAACTAGCACTCCTTTCAGAGCATTTCTCCAACCTCACAATGTCTTTTTTGTTTATATACCCTTTATTTACCCTATATGCCAGTGTATCAACCACCTCATTCAGTAAAGTACTACTTACTTACCACCTTGGAATTCAGTTAGCACTTATATTCAAAATACTGCCTTGAAATGGACGTCCTAAGAATGCTTCTAGTAGTTCACTGCTATCTGGCCTTTTTACTGCTCATCACAATCCAGCCAAGTTTGTCACCCAGATAATTAATTTCCATTCACCTTTTGTCTACCTTTCCATAACATACCTCATTTGTTTTGCTGCAAGGATATTGTGTATGCCTGAGTAGAATTCTTTTTTTGCATTCAAGGTGAACATAATCCACTTCTTTCATCCACAGAATCACTCTTCTGAAACCCATCACAGAACACAGCTTCTCAGGTATGATTCACCCTTGGTAAATCCATGCTAACTGTCCCCAGGGATTTTCTTATCCTTCATGTACCTGGACATCACATTTTGAGAGTGTTTGCTTCATAAACACATCATCCACTTCTTTTAAGGGAAACTGTCACTGAAAGCATTTATCAATATAATTGATTTACTACTTCTCTCAGGTAAACTGAGTGTACACTCACCATCTGAGGCCTGTCACTTCATCCTCACTGAAGCTGTTTCTGAGGCTATTCAAAGAATATGCATTAAAATATAACTGATGAGTCAAGATGAACATAACAAGAGATAACAAGTTACCATGTAAATAAATACAGATAGAATTTTTTGATAACTAAATATTCTGAGTTATAACGTGAGTTTTTGCAGTTACTGAATTTCTGCTTTACTACTGTTTGGATTTTTTTTATTTGATTTTCTAACCACTTTTAATATTTTGAAGTCTTCATTAGATATTTCTAATATTTTTTCTTAATAGTATTTTATCAAAAAGAGTGCAAAATGCATAGTAGAACACATATTCTCAAAAAGGATAAGCCGTGACAATGTAAAAGAAGGTCTCACAGCCTAAGACAAGGAAAAATAGAATAGAATTACTCAGTTCTTATGCCATATGAACATTAGCAAATAAATTAAAATTACCAAAGCAAATGAAAAAATTTCTGCTGCACCTCAGTTCAGATCCTAAAGAAAAAGGCTGGTAACAAGAAGTCAACCAAACAAAGTGGTAGAGGAAGGAGACAGTGAAAGAAGGGAAAAGCTTAGACCAGAGATGGCTTAAAAAGATCCAATAAAATATTTGTTTTAAATTCAAAATGATGCACATTTTCATATACAACTCTAGACATTGAGACCTACCCGTGAATAACAGATGATTTGCTCTTTCTTCCCAAGGTTGATATGACATTTACAGCAATGGTTGTTTTTCTCCAATGTCTCTGGTGAAAGAGAACTCCTTTGATCTGTATCCACGTTCAATACTACTTTCATTCTAGAACATCCACTGAACTTTGCACTCCATAATCTGATGATGGGGCACACTGCAGAATGCAGAAAAGCTATTCCTACATGATGAGTAATTAGCTTAAATGAAAATTACACTACAGCTCATCTGTTATAGGATTTAACAGTTTTCACTTTCTTTAGTCTTCTATGGATTAGGTGACTTCTGTTGACTCACTTTCTTTTCTGTTTTTAGTGTAGTCTGCATTTCTAAGCTGGTAGTCCTGTGAAATCAATAAGGTCTCTCATAAAAAATACAAATGATTTACTCTGCCAGTCAGTTGTACACGTTCTCTTGGCTTGGGTAAGGACCTCTGCCCTTTCAGGTTCCTTGGGTACAACTGGAAAAGAAAGTTTTCTTTTTCTGAGTTGCTTGCCAGCAGGTTGAATGCACTAATAACAGGAGACTGAGAGATGTTTCTCAATGACATTCCACCTGCCCAAGTCTACTTAGTTCTTGTGTGATCACATGGATGGAGAGGAGAGAAGAGAAGAGGACAGGACAGCATACGGAAGGAGTGGAGTCCTGCAGCCTCTGTATATTCATTATTAATAAGTAATCATCATCTAACTTCTAGGTGGAATATGTTCCTTTCCAGAAAACTCCCTTAGCTGTTTCTCCCTAGCTGTCTTTTCTTTGAAATGGTTCTTTCTCACCAATCTTTATGTTTCTTTACTTCTTATGCATTTACGTTTGTCACACCTCTGCTTTCATTCAGGTTGAAGAAATTAAACTGTCTCAAATTTACTCTGATAGGGCCAGCCTGATACCTATGCTCTATATCTATTCCAATTTAAACTTGCTATCATCACCCATAAGACATTACAGCTAGTCTTAAATGGTATTTCACTTGTATCTTCTATATTACTTTCAATGTTTCCATGCCCCTGATAAACAAATCACTCTGAATATCTCTTGAAGTGACATTCATTTTATATACAATGGCATGACTTTTGTAGTTTAAAATCACCCTGCAAGTGGCTGATATATCCAAGATTTCTTTCCTGCCTTCCAGCTGATGTGTTGTAGCAAACAGCCTTGCTATTAGCCGTTAAGGATATGACCTTGCACTTTTTACAATGGCATTTAATTCCACTTCTATCACTCCTCTGGGTCACAAAGCTTTCCCCCCACAATAATCCTGTCTTCTAGATAGAAAATGCTTCCCCTTTGTGTTATCAGCAAATTCTGTCAGTACACTCTTGCATTTTTTGCCTAGGTCATAAATGAAAATGTTAAAGATCAGGAAATTGAAGGGTAATACCTAATATTTTTTGGTGGTAAATAAAGTTCCAACTGGTGGGGCCAGAATCAAATCCTCTATGTCTAAAGTTATTTAAATTTAAGACCGTGTGTGGTTTTATATGTGTGCAATAGAGCTGTCATAATTTTTTTTTGCCAGTAAATCACCAATCTCTGCTGGCCCATCTCAACCAACCCATCTGTTATGGTTCTACAGAATATAGTGGAGAAAAGGCTGATTTATGAAATGGTGGATGATTGTCCCTATTTTTATTAATGTGTGATAACAACTTCCCAGCTACATTCAGTGGAAATAGACTAATGGCATCTCCATCCGTGTGAAAATACTGAGTTGACAGAGACTAAATTTTTGATGGCAAGGAGCCATAAAGCTGTGCTGCTCCAGACACCCCACTCTGTGAAAAGCCTTTTATTTGGTTCCCAGCACAATGGGGGACCCAGGTTCATGACCCATGCTGGTCGGCAGCACAGCTCTAATTCGAATAATCCGATGCCTTGAGGCTTCTGTATGAATTAAAGACACAAGTTTGTCATTTTTTGGAAAAGGAGATATGGGGACTTGTACAGGCCAAACTGATGAAAGTCAGTCATAAGGAGAGGGAGGAGAGAAATAAAAAAAAAAAAAAAAAAGGAACAAAAAAGCTGTGAAACATACCCCTTTGGTTTGTGTGCTTTGTGTTACCACTTGCCAACCTCAGGCGTTCTGATCTCCTCTCAGTGAACTGTCGAGGCAGCAGTAGGAATGATCAGATATACGCTCAGGGCAATCTGTCAGGAACTACTCTGTCACATTCCGTGTCACTGAAATCCACAGAAATAAAATCTATATGTTTAAGATTGTAACTGCTCCATATATGGGAGAAGCACTTTTTAACACAGGAAAAAGTCCTGAGAGCAAGTCCTGTCCTGACTTTTTTTTTCTTCTTTTAACATCAGTAAAATATTAGGGTTTGGTTTGGGTTTTTTTGCTTTTGTTTTTGGTGTTTTTTTTTTTTTTTACTTCCTTAAGCATCTGTACTGTGTTTGCTTGCTTCTGACAGCACAGTTGTAAAGTCACTCTCAGGACACTACACTGAATTCCACTATCCAATAAATGAAATAAAAGACCAGAAGAACAAACCAACAGATAAATCCAACAACTAACGTTTCAATCATTTGAAAGTATTATTTGTCCATATTTTGCCATGCTGTCAGCCATATCTGTGCCACTATTTGACTTCACTTTATTAAGGGTTGAGAAAAATAAGTGATGTACGTGTTTGGTTTTTTTTAAACTTAGTTGATTTTTTTAAGCCAAGTATATTTTAAAAAGTATATTTAAGTATGCACAAACTGTGCTTGAAGAGACAAAAATTTGTGAACCAATTTCTAACAGGTTTTTGTTCCATATACTATATTCTATATCCGATTATAAGTTTTTATATCATCCTGTTATACAATATAATGTTATAATACTTGTCAAATCCAGAGAAAATTATCCAAAGCATATTTGTAAATTGAAGATTAGATAGAAGGAATTAAATATTTTTGATCTATCCTGTGAACTTTCAAAACATTAATAAGCTGCATTAAATTAAACATTCCAGAGGCAATGTTGACCACCCCACAAAAGCAAAATACAATATCATGCAGAGTTGACACATACCTCTGACATATATTTAGCCCTTGGAGTGGGTGTCCTATCTATCCTACCTGCCTACTAAGGGAGTTGTTTCCTTTTCATTCAAACGCTGTACATGCGTCACCCACAAGAATAATATTGACATTTCATCTCAGTCTGTACAATGAAACCACCACCACGTGCTGGCAAAATTTGGCAGAGCTGGGCAGTTTTTGTTGGAGGGAATCTGAGAACTGTAATGAGATCAGGGCTGAAATGCACTGGCAAGGCTCCATGTCAGGATGTTTTCACAGCATTTCTACAAACTGTGCTTGAGTACAGATGATTCAGTGACTTTCAGAGTTTCCACACTGCCTACATACATCTTCTGAAGGGCAAGTTTAAATACAATCACCCCAGAAATGTAAACTCTTTGGCAGTCCTTGCTGTACAACAAAGTTCCATGGTGTTCAGAGATTCATAAATGTAGTGATTGACCTGTCTCGGTAATAAAATTTCTTTCATTTTGAGCTGCAAATGAGCAGGTTGTTAAAATAATTATCAAGTTTAGTCATTCTTCGGAACACCCCAACCTCTGAATAATGTACTTTCCCTAAAATTTGTACGAGGTGAATTCAGCTCTATGAGAATACCATTGCAATTCTTGCTCATCATTGAAGGAAAATTTAACATATGTTTTCAGAGTGTTATGTTCACATTTTTTCCCATCTCTATATGTGGCCAATACTTTCAAAATTGATCATTTTGGGTATCTCAAATGTTTGGCTGGTGAACTTCATACTGGTCCTAATTTTAAAGGCTAAGGTGCTGCAGCCTTTCTTAGATACAAGATGTTTTCTAATTTTTGCCTGAAAAAAAGATCTCAAAATCTGTCATACAAGGATTTTTTTTTTCCTCTCATTCACTCATCAGTGACTTAACTTTATTCTCACTACAATTGTACTTTTGACCTGTAATATTTAGGGTAAGGCCAACAATAGGTTCTTTTAAAAATCAAGACACATAGCACATATACATCATCATCAGAGTCACTTTGCAATCAATGGCAGTCATCAGTCACCCCCAGAAAACCTAATCAATGAACCAATGGTCAAAAAGACACTCAGATTTTTTTGACTGTTTGGTGTCATGCATATCGTAGAAAAACCCAATAAAATTAAGCAATTAGGTAGCAATATTAAGTCTTTTATCAGAAAAGGTTCAATCTTTACCATTTTTCCCTTTTGTTTTGCAGAAGACTGTTTCTGTGGGCCTAGTCTTCCCCCCCCTTTCCTTTTCAGATATTTGGAGACATGCAGCAGTAGGAGAAAAGAGAAAAAACAAAAAAAGATAGAGTATTTTAGAGGTAGTGTAGCTCATATCTGGCTCTGATGATTTCTCCTAACATAGAAATGTCACCCTCCTTTTACCATTGCAGGTAATTGTAGTTATCAGATAAAGTAGTCATCAACAGGTGTTTTTTGAACTATTGTGCTTATAGAAAACAAGCGCTCGCTTTGTCACTGAAAAAATTGGAATTACCCATTTTATACAGCCAATCAGAGCAAGTTCTTCACAGTCTGTGGAACTCCTTTCTGAGACTTACAGATATCCTCCTCAAAGGAAAATCCTCTGTTTCACAAAGGAAAATGTCATGCATCTGGATCTCTATGACTGTGCTTGTAGAAATAAAAACAATGATACCTGTAAGTAGCTCTTTTCCATTGCCACAATTTGCTATTTTAGACTCATTAAGCCTCAGACAGAACCCATTTATTTACTATGGTACCTCTATTCAAAGAAATAGAGGTGCTAACAAACCTATATAGTGCTTCAGTATTTTTCTCATTACCAGAGTCTCAAATGCACAGAATCTCAAATGCTTAATAATATATGATGTTTATAGACTTTAAATACAATTAACTAATCAGACCTTCTCCAGAGTAACACCAAAGCTATAGAGTTTCATTAATCTCAGTATTCTTTGTTAAAAACCACTTGCAAAGAAAGAGGCAGAGAAGAGTTCAGACTTCTGCGGTGTCATGCTGCAGGGGTCAAGCACCGCTGAAAGGGCTGAGCCTCTTCTCAAATATGAATGGGCTTCAATGGCAATTTAATTTACCTCCCAGGCATTGCTGCTTGTTTCAGTGGTGGTTGTAGTAAAGAGGAGCATGGATTTTACCTACAACTCTATTCCTCCTAAGGTATTTAACCTCTGGAAACACCGTACCTCCCACCCTTATGTATAATAAGGCAAACAGGCTGAGCTCTTTTAAGTCTCTCATGTTAATGTGCGTTCTGCAGGCCTCATACCTAGGATGATATATATTTCTTGAAATGAATGAATGGCCATTTGGTATTTTCTAGTCTCTATGTCTGATTTTTCTCCCAGAGCTGCTGCCTTTAACTAGTCTTGGCTATACTCCCTTCACACCCCTGAAGCACAAAAGAAAAGACGACAGAAAGAGCGCTGGTGGTTGACTTTCCTTTTCCATCGAGGCCAACATCTTCTCTGTAGGAGTAGCCAGCTGATATCAGAAGTGGTCCTGGAAACACCACATAAAAGAATCCTGAATGTATAAAATCCCATTTTGTTAGGTGAGGTTTGTCGTGTTGGGATTTTTTTTCTTGTTTTATTGGTTGATTTTGTGGTTTGGGTTTTTTTTTCATTTTTCTATATAATATGAAAAGTACAGATTGCCCACGATGGGTACCCTGGAGCTTGTCTGCCTTTTGTCTACTTCCCAAATTGTACTATATGAAAATTTCCTACTATGTGAGAAAACAGCCAAAAGAGTAATTCACTTCCCTCCACAAAAATACTTAAAGTAAGAAAAAATACCTGGCAACACACTCAGTCTTATGAGTGGGTCAAGAGGACTTCATGAAAGGGCTTGTACTGGGCAGTATCTCCATTATCAAAACCTTTCAAATGTCAAGGATGGTAAACTTTTATTTTTAATGCATTACCACAAATGTTGCATCCAGTTACTATATCAAGCAGCCCCAGAGGAAGGGAATAAACTGTGCTTATCATTTTTTGTCTTATGCAGGCTCTCTGTCAGATGAGGGTTTGTTTTTGTGTTTTTTGGGGGGTTTTTTGTGTTTTTTTTTTAGTAATTTGAGAAGTTACTTACCTAGTATAAATCTATCTCAATATATAAAATACATCAGAGAACATTCTCTAACCCTAAATTTATACAGCTAAACTCTCTCTGTATGCAAAGAAAGGTCCCCTCGTCCATAATACCTCGATGACATAGCCTGTACTTTCTTCCAAATCATCTATGGTCATCATACTGGGAGTTGATATTCCAATGTTTCAATGTTTCTGAGTGATCATGTTCACTGTTAAACTGCACAAATACCTACGTATAAGGGCTTGAGCCCTTTCCTTTGCTCTATTAATGTCAGAAGGTGTCTTGTACCAACCTCTGTGTAATTATGCTTAGAGGAAGGACATCAGCCTGTTGGAGTGAGTGCAGAGGAAGAGCATGAAAATGATCAGAAGAATGGAGGACTTCTCCAAACTGAGGGAATTGCCTATGAGGAAAGGCTGAGGGAACTGGAATTGCTCAACCTAGTAAAGGTTTTGAGGTGACTAATTGCATCAACCTGAAGGGAGCCTACAAGAAAAGTAAAGGGAGATTAATTACATGGGCATGTACTGACAGGAAAGAGGGAAATTACTTCAGATTGAAAGAGAGTAGATTTAGATTAGATACTAGAAATAAACTCTTTAATGTGATGACTATGAGGAATTGGAACAGGTTACCAAGAGAAATTGTGGATGTCTCATCTCTAGAGTGTTCAATATCAGCGTGGACAGGGCTTGAGGCAACATGGGACACTGGAATGTGCCTCTGCCCATGGCAGGGGGTTAGAACTGTGTTGTATTTAGGGTCTCTTCCATCCCAAAACACTATAATTCTGTGAGTCTATGATTATGAGAAATAATCTGTGTCTACCGAAGTGAAGTCACACAAACTTTCCTCCAGAGATACTTGGAGTGTAGACCCACTCAGTGTTGGGTTGTGTTATAATTATCAGACATGCTGTTAAACCACAATAAAAATGCTTTCCCCACTTGTAGAAGAGGCTAAGACAGGCTGCCTCCCTGCTTCAGTGACCTCATTACAACTAGGATATATTTCTGCCCAAGTCTGATGTGTGCCATGGAGAGCCTTAGATTTTTATGGGGATGTTTGTGTGGATTTACTGTAGTTTGTTACTATAATTATTGCTCAGTAGTGTTACTGGGGAGAGGAGACAAATAAGAGCTGCAGACACTGGGTTGGTGTGTGGTGTAGAGACTCACTCCTTACTCTAGGCATAGGTCTCTTCGCAGTTTGCCTTCCACTCAGGAGACCTAGTACTGGTATGATTGTTTTCACTAATTATTATTATGATTACTGTTGCTATTATTATTACTCATTTATTTAGGGGAAAAAACCCAACCAAAACGAAAAAAAACAGAGAGAATAACTTTTGTGGAATTGACTATAGACACTATCACAGTCTTTGTTTCTCCCAAGAACATCTCGTTGTTCGTATTTGCAATAATGAAGCACATCTTTGCTTTAAGTCTACAGCAGGTTTTTTTTTTCCCCTCACTCCTGATACACAGTATCAGTTGTTTTCCCTGATGGATACAGACTTCTTACAAAGTATTTTTTGTTGTACTTCTTCATATAAACAACAGGTGCTGAAGGCTTAGAGGTGTGTATTTTACAACTATAGTAGATTTGATAGGTGCTGTAAGAGATCCATATAACGTTTGGGTCTGAGCAACCAATATCCAATAAAGCTGATAGAATTATTATTTGTTGCACCTTTACTACGGTAAAATGTTTCACAATGTGCAATATACCTTGATTCATATCCTGCCATTTATCAAGAGATATCTTCTTATTAGGCCATGTTAACCAGAAAATAAACCTTTTTTCCATCCAGTTTATGAGGAGTGAAGCATGATAAATAATAATGGGGGAAATAACTGTCAAGCAATTTACAAACGATATGTTGTGAAAACACGACACCTTGATGGTTTCTGCTAGGAAGACATATGCTGCAGCAATACTATGATTCAGAAAACGCTTCATTTATTGGGGATAAAACGATTGTGGACAGACAAATTACCAGTTTTAAGCTCAAGTTGACAAAATCACAGTGTGAGTGAATCAGTCAGGTTGGAAGGGAACACAGTGGGTCACCTGGTCCCACCTCCCTGCTCAAGCAAGACCATCCCAGAGCAGATGGCACAGGACTGTGTCCAGACAGTTCTGGAATAACTTAAGTGAGAGAGGCTCAACACCCTTTCTGGACAATCTATTCCAGTGCTTGGTCACTGCACAGGAAAGAAAATCTTTCTCATGTACAGGTGGAACTTCCTGTCCATCAGTTCCTGCCCATTCCTTTTGTTCCGTTGCTGGACACCCCCAGGCAGAGTCTGGTCCACCCTCTGGCACCTTGTTGCAGGCACTGACAGACATTGATGTAGTTCCATTCAGTGTCTCTTCTTGAGGCCAAACAGGCACAGCTTCCTCAGCTTTTCCTCATAAGAGAGATGCTCCAATCCCTTTATCATCCTTATAGACTTCCACTGGATCTGTCCCAGAAGCATCATGTCCCTCCTGCCCTGAAGAGTCCAGAAATGGACACAACACTCCAGAGGTGACTTAATTAAGGCTCGGGAGTCTAATGTCAAATATAATGTTAAAATCATAGCATCAAACATAGCTACTTACTTGTGTTAGAAGTGCAGGGCTTGTGCAGTGTTGAGTCAGGAGGTGGCTGTTGGTAGCATTGAGCGCCTTTATAGTTTAGAGATTTTTGACGGCTTCAATATGCAGAAGCCACCCCAGACCCAACTGTGTGCAATTAAACTGCCTCCCATCTCAGTGCATTTGCATTGGGTAAGTGATGCTCACTCAGCACACAGTGCTTGGGAAGAAATATTAGAATTTTTCCTCTACAT
>JAWWEV010000095.1:67734103-67747245 GCA_035583235.1 Hafferia zeledoni
GAGTGGGGGAGGGGGCGGGGGGAGGGCGGAGAAAAAGGGGAAAATAAATCTGCTTCTGCTCAGATTACAGGTTTTTGAAACATGTCCACCCCTATTTTTACCTCAAAGAGATATCATGAGAGAGATTGAGAACTTTCTTCTGGACACCTCATCAAGTTATATAAGATTTTTTACTGCCTAAATAATGAAAAACTATTAAGAAAATTATTAAAATAAATTAAACATGAAGAATGTCAATAAAACATACAATTAGGCTGTGTTTTGAACTACCTGAATAAGATCCAGGTAATGGAAATTTTCAACGGGTCATTTGACTCTAACAATACTAAATGAACTCTTAAGAATTCTTATATTTTTATAACAAAAATACAATCTCCTGGAATTTTTCAAACATGCTTACACACAGAGGCACACACACAGACATACTTCCGGAAAAGAGAGGGAAGGAGAGACACAAGCTGAAAAGCAAGGCAATGAAAAAGTAACTAAACAGAAAACAATCCTGGGCTTGTTGAAATGTTGGAGGTTTTGGGTTGTATCTGTTGATTGCTTCCATAGTACCCAAGCAGAGTTTAAGAAATAGATCCTCTTCTGCCTTGTTAGTGGTAATTTTCAAACAAGACTGAGTATAACATGAGTGCCCCAAAGACCAAGATGATCCTGACAATTTACCCTTACAAGAAAACTCAATGACCTGAAAGCACAACAACAAAATTAGAATCTTATTAAAGACTTGGGGCCAGTTTGGGCGGTAATGCTATTATATAAATTATTTTCTCTGTAGGATAACAATGAACTAGAAATAATTATCTATTTTCTTGAAGATTGTACTACAAAAGAAAGGAGAAAAAATCAAAACAGTAAAAATGTGGCTAAAGCTTTAAAACTTGTAGAGATTTCTTTACCAGTAATATTAAATTAAAAAATACTTTGAGGATGCGGAAAGAAAAAACCTATTCTGATTTCTGGGGTTTTCCACACTGGTATTTAAGCATTTTAATTTTAATTGCTGCTATGGTTTTTTTTCCTCTGTCTTTCTGAAGATCTCCTTTTCATTTGCATTTGTATGGTCAGTTATTTCTGTGCTTTAGAGATGACCTCAAACTGAACATCAGAGAACTTTTGATGTACTGAATATTACTGTTAAATCTCAACTAGATACTCAAGATTGAGAATATCCTTTACCTGGACTACCTATGCAATGCAAATATCTGTTTTCATCCCAAAAATTTTAAGGACTTAACTAAATGTCCTAGTTCAGCAAGCTGGGACCAGTTTTTCATGGTGTGGTTGTGACCAAAGGTATATATTCTAAATCCGCTATGTCATTTCTCACAAACTTTTAACAATGGATCATTTGCAGCCGCTCCCCAGGCCCAGGGCACACCCGACATCTCAGAATGTAAGCTGGATGTTAAAAAGAAGCCTGTAAGAAAAGAGCTGTGATAACACAGCCCCCCAGGAAGTCGTTAGCACTTTCACACCGAGCCTGAGGGGGCGCGTCTGTTAATGGGCGAGCAACAATTCCAAAATACCCCATGACCTCACAGAGTCAGATCTCCATTATGGAACTCACAGCCCTGGGAAGGTACTGTGTGCTCCCACCTGAACCCGAGGGTATATAATTTTGGGATTTTAGGACTTCTCTTACCACTCATTGGATCCAGAGGAGGACCAGAGCCTGACAAGGTTGCAACCACCGCTCTTGACCAGACTGCGACTGTCATCTCCACCATTCTTCTTACTTTGGACTCAGGGGAGCCATATGTGCTCAGCACAGGGGCTAAGAAACAGCACTGTTTGCACCGCAGGATGCTGGGTTATACTTCTGTGTTTTGTGGGTTAAAACCATTTTCTCTTTGTATCATTGCATTTATTGTAATATTTTTATTAAATTGTACCTCTGACTTATAATCTCTTTTGTGCTGGGTTTGTTTCTCCTGCTAGTTTACCTTTAAACCAGCACACTGAGATAATGATATAAGCACTTTTTGCTGCCTATACAGTTCATAACAGGCAACAGTCAGTCCACTTTACATCTTAATTGCTCTCTGAAGGACCCAAGATTACTTTGTACTAGTGAGGAAGCCACAGTGACTTCATTCTTAATTACATATAATTATTAAAAAACTGATCTAATGTAGGCTGAAGTTCGTCTGAATTTATACCTTTATGAACACTCACAAAAATATTGTCATATTATGAAATATCAAATCAAATTTCCTCAGCTAGATCATAAATAAGTGGGTTTGCATTTCTCAGATTATTAAGGCTGAAAAAGGGAATTCTGCTCATATTTCTGTAACATATCTAATTAGCTGAAGGGGAAAAGAAGGAGAAGATTTGAGAAGGGAAGGTTTGGGAAGGGAAGGGAAGGGAAAGGAAGGGAAGGGAAGGGAAGGGAAAAAGAAAAATTAGAAAAGGTTGTTTGTTTTTTTTTTAAAGGGTAGTATTGGGGATTTTATACTGCAAATATTTTTAATATCATTATGTCTACTGAGTCCCTAAATTCATAGTGAAATTCAAGTATATGACTGTCTTTTCTTTTATAGTTCCAATCCTCCCTTTTCACTTATAATTATCACTTAGTATTCTTCACCTACTAGGTAACACCTAAGAAAAGGGTATAGATCTTGTAATTTTTGTGAGGGGAGGGAAAAAAAAGAGAGAGAAGAACACAAATATGCTTCTGGGGCTATTTAAACAATGGAAGAAGTTAAAATAATATATGCAAAGGTCTTGACCTGTATCAGAATATATTAGACTCGAAGTTTACTAGAAATGTACTCTGCAGATTTACTGAAGATCCTTTTACCAAATGAAAAAGATTTTAAATTTATTCTACTGATGCTGTAGAATTCACTTTTATGATAATACTGTTCTACATCCATAAAATAGGACAAATATGTCTTTATTGCCCTTTTGGCATTAAATTTTTATTGATCTTATCATATTTATGCTTCTGCCACAAACATTCATAGTTTACACATGTATTGGAACTATTACTAAATTTCAAGTGGTTTTTTCTGACATGGGTTATCTTGAAAAAAAACAAGTATAGAAGATAAACTTGTTTGAATTCCACTCAGTTGTTACAGTAGGGATTTGGCATAGATTTTACATCTAAAATTTTTATGTTTTCTCATTCTGTAATCATCCCAATATCATTCTAAAACAAACTGGATTAGAACATTATCTCCAGTGATGGAGGAAAGTTATCAAGTTTACCCTCAAATAAAAAAAACACACCAACCATTGAAAAACTAGCTTTCTTACACCTCGATCTGCATCTGAACATATTATTATTTATCTGAATCAGAATCAAATCTACTTAGGGACAGAATGAAATGGACTTGATGATCTTTTTCTACCTTAATGATTCTGTGACTCAATTATTTATTCTTTTACTGTGAGGGTTCTCAGACAGTAGAACATATTGCTCTGAGAAGTTGTGGATTCTTTGTCCTTGGAGATGTTCAAAACAGGACACAACCCAGATACACCTGCAGTAATTGACTCTGTTTTGGACATGGGTGTTGGTCTTGACTACCTTCAGAGGTCCCTCCAAGACTTAAAAAGTGATTCCATGATTTTATGATTCCAGGAGTAAAATAAATTTTTTTCTATTAAGTTACTCATCTATTCAAAAAGAAACACATCCTATAGTAGCTTTTAATACTGTTTGGAACAGTAAATTCCACATACCTAAAGTCTTAAGTCATGGCAACCATAGATTGCCAAAGGAAAAATTTCTTGATAATATTTTTTTTTTTTTTTAATTCCAGGGGAGAAAAAAATATGCTTCAGCTGTATCTGGACACAGAGAAGTCGCAGGAATTTTCCACAGGAGCAACAAGACTCAAGCCTCCTGGGCTAAAGTGATTCCCATGTTCTGAGTTTTATTTGTATGAAGATGTTTTTCAAAGTAAATGTGCTGTGAATCTGAAGATGCAGGGTAAATATATACAGCACCAGAGACCAGTGCATATTTGGATGAAGATAAGTTTTCAAATCTCAAGGTGGTCTTGAAATCAGAATTGAAGAGAGCATCCTACTGAAGTGCTGCATTGGAAATTTACAGTCTGGTATTATTCATAATCTTTGAAGAATGTAAAGTGAGGAATAGGCCACTTGCAAAGCATGAAACTAATCTAGTGTGAAAAAAGAGATGGATTTTTGGGTTTAAAAGGTAAGAGGAAATCTCCCATTAATCTTGGTAATTTACTACAGTAGTAAGTGTCGTGAACTTACAGTAGTATGTTCATTTTTATAGAGATTATAGGGATATATAGCTTTGCCAGATTCAGTTAAATTTGGTTGTATAAAACAAAACAGTGGTTCAGATACAAAGAATTACACATGGCAGTCACAAAAATGCACAAATTATAGAAGGTAACCTTGTTTCCAGCAGTACGTGCATCCTAGAGAAAATCTTGGTGATGTCAATGGAAGTAACAGGATGAAAATATCTCAAAAAGCATTTTCACTGAAATTAAAAGTTTGTATTTTCATGGCTTTCTCAGGACTGTGTTTACTGATGAGGCCCAACACAAGAGCTAACAGCAATGTTCAACTGCACAATTTGCTTGAGTTTTTCAACCTGTGATGGCCACTTTACACATAGCGTAAATCAGTGATCCCTTGCCTTGAGAATATACAGAGTCAAACTCCAAGGAGTGAAACAGAAGATGAGATTAAAAAAAAGTTGAACTAACTGTAAACGAGATACTAGCATTTTCAAAGTACTATTGCATAAGACTTCATGCTCTTTTGATTGTTATCAGCGAGAGAGAAAATACTAAGATGAAAACAAAAATTTTATTTTATAAAATTATACTTAATATTGCTTTTCTCTTAGATAATCCCTCTGTGTGTTCTATGCTTAATGCCACTATTTACCTTGCTCAAGTGAATTCTGAATCCTGTTGCCTATTATGTATGACTTTTGAGTTCACTGAATCTCTCTTCACCCTTTACTTAAAAAATAAGAATTTTGGGTTAGCTCAGTACTTTGCAGCACTGCTCTCTAGCAACTACACTTTTCTTGTCCTTGGTTTTCCATGAAGCAAAGGAAAACTATCAGGATAGTTGTTACGATTCTTCCACTCTGTATTGCATTCTTCTTTCTATTGTTTTTGTTCCTCTGCTAATGTTTCAAACTTTCCCTCTGCACATACCTTCCAGCATTACAAGCCTTCCTTCTCTTACAGTGAGTCATTCCTTTCACCCTGTGATACTACTGGCTCCTTTTTCTAATGTTTTCAGCTCACTATTTACTACAACTCGTCACATTATTCAATGCAATTTGTTTGGTGCATGTAGCTGGTTTTCATTTCTCTGCTTGCAAAAACATCCCGAGCAGAGTAATCATTTGTCATTGTACACAAGCAATCTGTAGCAACCAATTTGCAAAGCTAGGTTTGTCCCTCAATTGTTAATCTCAGCAATTACATACTTTGAATTCAAGAAGCGTAATTTCTAAGCTGCAGGAAAGAAGCTGAGTTTGAGAAGGAAAAATTTTTTCGGTCCCTGGGAGAGGAATCTTCTTCCTAGGTCTCTCTCTGGGATAAAGACACTTTTTGCCATTGCAATTCATAATTCCTCTTTGTCAAAACAGCAGCACTGAATTAGCATTTTTTTCCAATGGCTCTCATTTAGACAAGTTATTGGCTATTTTTATTTTAGCAGCATCAAGAAAATTAATGGTACCTGTGTTTCTACATTTCTATTGACTACTTGCAGGGAAAAAAGCCAAGATTTTGTAGAGTTTATTTCTTCTTTTCGATATTAAAAAAATAACCACCATTTAAAATCAACACCTTTAGAACTTTTAAAGCCTAAAACTAGAATTTTAATTTCTACAAGAGAAATGCATCCACCTGGGATTCACACTGTCATTTAATAAAAACAACTCATCTCACCGAAATACTGTTGAAATCTAATCATATTGCTATGAAGTAATTTGTCTAATTTATCATAAAAAACCAATTATTTTCAGTAAGGGATACCAACACACTCTGTTCTGTTTCCTCTCACTTTTTGTAGGGCACATCATGCCAGGAAAACAAGAATCAGAACAAGCAAATCAGTAAATAAAATCATCTGGGGCTTGGGGAGGAACCACAGTCCAAACCAAAACAGAAACACTATCAAAAAAGTTGAAATAGCTTTTAAATAATTTTCTAGTATAAGAAATTTAAGTATTATTCTTTTGCAGAACTCAAGTCAGCTTTGAGCAGTTGAAGTCATGAGGTTGCTGCATACATGAATTGTCCTCTAACGAAACTTATCTCACAGGAAAATTTTTGAGTCATATAACCCATGGTGGGATTCTTCTGATCAAATGCTTATTTAATGGGGACCTAAACACTAGAGTTAGACTTGTGAGATTCTGTGTCTAATGAGAGAGAGAAATCAGCCCTTCTAGGATGGGCTTGATGCCATTATGAAATAATTGTCTAAATCGGTTAAAGAAATACATGTGTAATACTATCCCTTTGCTAGTCAAATATTTTAACAATTCCTTTTCGCCTTTTTTTTTCTTCCCAAGGTATGAGGTAGATGATTTGCAACACTTGTTTTTTCAGAAATGTTGATATTTAGCCAAGTGAGTCAGGATTATTTCTCATGCCTCTCTTACAAGCATAGTTAAATTATCAATCCACTTTTACTTTCTTCATTGCACGGTGCCATCCTTTATGGCACTGTATTGAATTGAAGTTCACATACTTTTTCAGATCCTCTAACTTTTATTTTTCCTTTTTAGAAATACTAAATAACAACAATTTCAGAAACACTACAAACCTCCCATTTGTACACAGGGGACATACACTTTGACACAAAATCTGCAGTGAAAACAAATACATATATGTACACATGCAGATCAGACCATGTAGAAACAAATTTATTTTCTTTGTTCTGTGTCATATTGTAATAAAAATACAATAAGCAAAAATAATATTTCTCTGATGTTCACACACATGCACACCCTTATATATTTATTTTTCTCTCTGTTGCTTGAGTGGAAAGCACTTAGTAGAACAATCAGATGTGTCTTGATAGGGGGAAAAAAATTTAGTTTTACAATGCTATTATGCTCCTCTGATGAACTTCTAAAGTAATCTAGGAAAGACATGTTCATTAGAGTCTCATTACTTGGCTGGGTAATTGCTGTTCTTATCAGAAACACAAATCACACAAAAGGCTTATTAAAACAACGTAGTAAAAATCTCAGATAGACAGACTGCTCTGCAGTATCTGCCACTAAGTCAGGTAAATAGCTCCAAGGAAATTACAAAATTGGAAAGCCTTGTTAAGGTTATTTTGCTGCCTTTCTACTTGTAAGAATAGGAGGGTTTTTTCCCCCTGCTATTGTCTGTTTATGAATACCTTATCCCATCTAGTGTGCAGTGAGTCAAAAAATAGAGTATCATTTCCTACATCAGATAATTTCATATACTAATAGACTTCAGTGCTTGGAACTTTATTTGTGCTGTTTAATCTTTACTTTTCTCTGTTTCATCCTCTTGCTTATTAACTCTTTTATTCTTATCTATAAGCCTCCTTTAAACTGATCATCTCTCATAGCTGATCATTGCACATCACCTGTCCTACTGTTGACTTAACTCCTTCTCCTTCCTTATCTTCCTAAAAGGTGCATATGTAACAGCTGTAGTTCTGATTCAACAAAGTACATAGATATTAATAAATACCAAGGTAAAAAAATATCAAGGAAAACTCATATTCCTTAATAGTAAAGTGATATTAAGTAGTGTGATAATTCATTCTGTATGTTTATGTATAAATTATATTTAATTTGCTAATATTAAGGACATAATTTTTTTTGCTTCTCATCATTAAATTACTAAAACAAGTGTCAGTAATCACAAAATGCACACCGTCCTCCTATCCAGTACTTCTCAGTACCACTGCAACACTTTGATAGAAAAAGATGACATCAGCCACCTGTGAAATCAAACTTTTAACTCAACAACCCATAATACCTATCCAGAAAGTACCAGAGGGACATTCTCTCCTTTTTCTTCCCTGCATGTTTAGTGCATGATAACGCCATTTATAGGCAATGTAATGATTTTGCAGTCAAAGTTAGACAACTGTTGACAGTTTTTAAATGTTTTATCAGTTACATACTAAGATGATAGGGAAGGACATATTTGGTAAATATTTGATGAATTTCATCAACACAAGGGCAGAGTAACATTTCTAAGATCTTTAAAATTAATAAAAGAAAGTTGCAGTCTTTTTATTTTTTTCTTTTTCTGAGCCACAAGTCTTCTATTTTTATAAGAATACTTTAAGGGATTTTCCAAAGAATGCTTACAAAAGAAAGAAAATGTTGTTATTTTAATCTCACTGAATATTTGAGTGCAATTTAAAATGACTGAGGTCATAGACATTCTTCATAATCTCAGAATAAAAGTTTGGCATGGCATTATATTTAGTATAACCCTAGAGGAGGAATTTTACTAATACACTTTTATTGTCCTGATGAAAAAGAAATAAAAGAAAAAATGTTAAAATTGTCATTGTAATTTAAAATAAACCATTTTCCTGTATGGCAAATGAGTTATGGCTCTCATATTTTGATAACAGAACTTTTCAGTCATTAAGAAATCATTATTTGTAAGAAAACAAAAAACAAAAACAATCACAGATTATAGTCCAATTACTAAAAATAAAAAATAAGAGTGAATGCAGTTAGTGAAAAATAAGCTTTAAAATCTCAATATAAGATCAATAACATTAATTAAGAGATACAATTGTTTATCTTTAAGTTATAAGTCATATTCAGATATCCCACTACGGCTATGGTTCTTTTACCCATGCTCTCTGACTGTCAATTATGTTTGATTTTAGGAATGTAATGCAAAGAATTTTACAATGCACATTCTTAAGTAAAAAATTGCCAGTAATAAAATGCTTATTCTCATATGTTCACTTTGGTATGTAATTATAACTAGTATTTTCCATGCAGTCTTATTTCTGCCCACTTATTTCTGCACCGTCATTACTGAAAACAGTAATACTTTCTTAGATAAATTACTAAACCTTTATTACCTTCTACGTATTTGCTAAGCATACTTTATTTTATTAGTGCCTGTACCCGTGTACCATCAGCTGTTCTCTAGTATTGTAGTCCTACCACTTGTGATGTTTCATGGAGTAGGGTCCATGTCCCTAAGTGCCACAACTACATATTTTATTATCCTTGCTTGTCTGTTACTCTCTTCAATAACCTATAAAACTCAGAGATCATCTACTGCACTGATCTTTATTTTCTCTGAAGAAAGCAAACCAGCCCAGGAAAATTTCGTTCCATTCCCTCAACAGGAAGAAGCTGGGAAATTGACTGCCACACACATTCACCAGCAGAGTTGACAAAGAAAGACTTTCTTCTTTTGAGGACAGACAGATTGGTCTGCAGGGCTGAGGATGATAGAGCCCACACTGTTGGAGCTTAGGTTATTGAACAGATGATTCTGTCTCCTGGAGAATTGTCTCTGCTGAAGAGGAGATACAACACCAGATCTAAACAGTTCTTCCTCAGTCCCAGGCTCTTATGAGGTCTTTGCACTGCCAGTTGTGCTCATGACTGACATAGAAAAGCACTTATGAGGTAGCATACCAAAAGAAATATTATATGTTAGGAAGGATGAATGCTCTGTGACATTCCATGAAACACTTGAATCCTCAGAAGTCTATGGGACCTGATGGGATCCACTCTAGGCTGATGAGTGGAATTGCTTATCAAACTCCATCATCTACCAACAGTTCTGGCTACCTAGGAGGGTCTCAGATGATTGGAAGTTTTCGAATGTCACCCCAATCCACAAAAAGGCCTACAAGGGGGATCCAGGCAACTCCAGGCCAGTCAGCCTGACCTCGGTGCCTGGCAGGGTTATGGAGCTGGATCATCCTGAGTACGATCACACAGCACCTACAGGATGGACAAGCACTCAGACCCAACCAGCATGGATTTCGAAAGGGCAGGTCCTGTCAGACCAACCTGATATCCGTTTATCATCAAGTCACTTGTCCGGTGAATGAGGGGAAGGCTGTGGGTGTGATCTATCTAGACCTCAGCAAAGCCTTTGGCACTGTCTCCCACAGCATACTATGTACAGCTGGAAAAGCTGGCAGCCCATGGCTTGGACAGGAGCACTCTCTGCTGGGTTAAGAGCTAGTTGACTGGCCAGGCCCAGAGAGTGCTGGTGAACGGGGTTGTGTTCAGCTGGCAGGCGGTCACCAGTGGTGTCCCCCAGGGATCAGTGTTGGGGGCAGCTTTGTTTAATATCTTTATCAATGATTTAGATGAGGGAATTAAGTTCATCATAAGCAAATTTGGAGAAAACACCAAATTGGGAGAGAGTGTCAACCTGCTGGGAGGAAGGAGGGCTCTGTAAATGGACCTTGATAGGCTGGAGAGATGGGTTGATTCCCATGTGATGAAGTTCAAACAAGTCCAATTGCCAGGTCCTGCACTTTGGCCATAGCAAGCCCATGCAGAGCTACAGCCTGGGGACAGAGTGGCTGAAGAGCAACAAGGCAGAAAGCGATCTGGGTGTTTGGATTGGCAGGAGGCTGAACGTAAGCCAGCAGTGTGTCCAGGTGGCCAAGAGCGGTGGCATTCTGTCTTGTTTTAAAAATAATGTGCCCAGCATGATGAGGGAAGTGATCCTTCCCCTGTACTCTGCATTGGTGAGGCCACACCTTGAGTACTGTTTTCAGTTCTGGGCCCCTCATTCAGGAAAGATATTGAGGGGCTGGAATGGGTCCAGAGAAGAGTAATGAGGCTGCTGACGCGGCTTTGAGCACAAGTCCTATGAGGAAAGGCTGAGGGGTTTGGGGTTGTTTAGCCTGGAGAAGAAGAGGCTCAGGGATGACCTTATCATTCTCTACAACTACCTGAAAGGATGTTGTAGCCAGGTGGGGGTTAGTCTTTTCTCTCAGGCAACCAGCAGTAGAACAAGAGTGTAAGGGGTTAAGCTTTGCCAGAGGAGGTATAGGTTGGATATTAGAAATCTATACTGAAAGAGTGGGCAGGCATTGGAATGGCCTGCCCAGGGAGGTGGTGGATTCACCGTCCTTGGAGATTTTTAAAATGAGACTGGATGTCGCACTTAGTGCCATGATCTAGTGGTAAAAGTGGGGTTGGATCAAGGGTTGGACTCGATGATCTCGGAGGTCTCATCCAACCCAGCCGATTCTGTGATTCTGTGATATCCATGGATTTGCCTTCAGTACCTTATGAAAAAAGTTGATTTGGATTGTCTCTAATGCTAGCTTGCCAAGAAAAAAACAAACAAGTGTTATCTGCAACTTTTTGTTCAATAGGTAGACATTAAGTTTCACCACAAATGGTATTTTGCAATAATTATTTGACTAACTCGAGCAGTTACTGTATATAGTGCCCATGGTTGAAATTAAAAAGAGAAAAATTGAAATGAAAAGCTGACTCTTAGCCAAAGCTGAAAGGATGCTGCTGATACCATCTGCTAGTACAGCCCACAGGAACCAGGAAACTACAGAATTAGCTTTATGTGAGGAATTATGTTTCATCTGCTTTTTAGAGAAGATTAACAGGAGCCTGTTTTTCAATTTCAATACCAGTACCCATTTAATAACATTTCTGATTTTGCTAGGAGTGATTTTAAATCTCAGTTGAGAAGTATAAATGCTTTACCCAAATGACACAAAAGTTTGCTGCATTGAAAAGCTAGGTAAAAGCAGTCATAACTAGTTTTCTATGAATGTTCCAGAGGTGCTACTAATGATCTAGTCCTAGGAAACCAAAATTCTTAATTTAGAACTTTTTCTTTTGCAGTTCTAAATATTGCTTTCTTTATTAGGCAACATCCTTACATGGGGAGATGTCTATGATACTATGAGGGTTGTTTTATGTGAGAATGAAGTAGTGAAAGTTTTAGAGGTTTTCTCTATTTTGTTTCCTTTTTTTTTTGGTTGAATCCAAATGTGAGATTCATTATTATATTAAACTGTCAAAACAAGAATTAAATATTTTTTGTTAGACTGGTGAAGATTAAAAAACCAAAAGGCTTTCAGTGTACATAAGAATCATAGAATCATTGAATAATTTTGATTCAAAAAGACCATTGAGTCCAGCAATTCCAGGTACATCAACAGACTCTGTCCCTAAGTATTATATTTACACATCTTTCAAGTCCCTTCAGGGATGGTGACTCCACCACTGCCCTGTGCAGCTTGTTCCAAAGACTGACAGCCTTTAAATGAAAAAATTTCCCTCAATATTCAATCTAAACCTCTCCAGGCACAACTTGAGCCCTTCTCCTCTCATTCTATTGCTTCTCATCCTGTTGCTTGTTACTTGGATAAGAGCCCGACTCTCCTCCCCAGTCCCCCCTCCTATCAGGGAGTTTCAGAGAGTGAGAAGGTCCCCCATGAGCCTCCTCTTCTCCAGTTTGAGCACCTCCAGCTCCCTCAGCCACTCGTCGTGATCCAGACCCTTCCTCAGCTCTGTTCCTGTCCCTCAACACACTCCAGTCCCTCAATATCTCTCTTGTTTGAGGGGCCCAGAACATCCTCCAAACCCTTGCAGCACTTTCGTACCTTCCAGCAGATTGACATTCCCACTCAGCTGGGTGTCATCTGCAAACTTACTGAGTGTGCACTCCATTTTCCCTCCGGAATATTGATAAAGATATTAAACATGGATAGGCCCTAGCGAACACCGCTGGTGACTGTCCACCAGCCTCTTGTCTTCACTCACCATCACTTCTTGACCGTGATCATCAAAATAATTTTTAATGGCATAACTCTTAGACTTGGGGATTCAGATGTGACACTCAGTGCCTGCTGCAGGCAGAGTATTGGTGTTTTGTGAGAAAATGTAAACCACCCTGTCAGTGATTCTGGAGACCAGCAGAGCATTAATATGAAATGTATGTGATAGAAATAGTAATAAGATTAGCTCTAGCCATACCTGTGAAATGAGTGGAAAAGGTGACTTGAAGAGATTTCTTCTCTAGTGCTGTTATGGAAGATTTAAAACGAGCTTTACATTGGCAGAGCATTTTCAATTAAAACCCTGATGTTGAACATGAATCCCAGACTTATGGGTTCTCTGTCTGATGCCTCAGTCC
>JAWWEV010000095.1:67749771-67776082 GCA_035583235.1 Hafferia zeledoni
TCTTTGTTGCTTTCAGAGGTTGTAATTTTCTGGTCATCTGCAACAATATTAAATTGTTTTACCTTTCCTTCCTATGCACTTAGGAACTCAGGTTGTCTATACTGAGTAGTGGAGACATAGGGCAGTTTGTAACTTATTTCCAGCCTATTCCTCATATGAGTTTTTGTGATACTGGGGAAAGGAATACGTGCATTCTGCTTGCTTTACATTATAAAGACTGAATAGAAAATCTTTTTATTTCTCAGTGAATTTCAGGATGGGTGATGTAGCCTGAACAGTCTTTTTCATAAAGGCTAGAAATGTGTAATGCTTTTACCATCAAACATTATTAGGAATTAAAACTGAAAGTAATTTGGCCGCTTTTTATTTTTTTCCTTTTTTCTCTCCTCCTTCCTGAAGCTTTTCAACATTTCTTCCAGTTTCCTTTGATCCTGTTTTCCATTTCTCCAGGTATGTTTCCCAGTAATAGGGAAGGAACGGAAGATAATAGTATTGCTAATCAAACTCTGGACTTAAAGTACCATACTGAATTTCTTAGTTTGCATTTTCTCCATATATTATTGCTGAAAGTGGCTAGATTGAAATCCGTAGAACTGAAACTATTGAAGCAGTAAAATACTCTGTCTGGTTTTCAGGCTTTACTGTATTTTTCTCTTTTTTTTTTTTTGGTGAAATATTGAGTCTATAAATACTGGTTTTAATTGCCTCTGTGCTTCAGTAACTACCTTGTAGGATTTAACAAAAAATCTGCAGAATGAATACAATGTCTTCAAAGTCCAATGAAGAACTAGACCAAAATATTCAAGGAGCAGTCTCCCTTTCTCCTACTGTAAAGAAATGTCCAGTGTTTAGGAAAACAATCTTTTCTTAACAATTTGACTACATTTATGTCATTTCGGGGGGTGGAGCTGTGGTGGGGGTGTGGGGAAGGAAAAGAAAGAAAATAAACAGAACTGAACTTCCATTTGATTTAGAAAAAATGACCAAGAGTGAAAGAAAAGGATGTGGAAATGTTTAAATGACTCATATCTTTGTGGATGTGGAAGTCATTCTTGTTTTTATGGCAAATTAATGTAAATGCCTTATGTGCTATGGTAACTGCTTCAATTTTAATCCTTCATTTTAATCCTTTTGCATCTGAAACTTTTCCAACCCAAAGGGGTCATGACAGCAGGTAATACATAACCTATATTCATGTCTTCTGTTCAATATTGTAACAGTCTAAGCCACACTGAAGAGAAATATTCAGTTTTGAAGAGAGGTATCGTCTTTTAATGTTATATTCATTGAATACAGTGACTTAAATGAAAAAGAATCAAAAGCATAATTTGAAGCCAGTGCTGAGGTTACCCAATCTTTGTTCCATACAGAGGCAGCAAGAAGAGCAGATGTTCTTGGAAAATAGTGTGGTACTTCAAACACCAGGGAAGTCTCAGAAGCATTGCAATACAAACTGACCTACTATTCCAGAGGCGTTTTTCAATGCCATGGTTTTATTTCCTCTTTTGGTTCAGAAGACTACACTGACTGATAAGTCCTCGAGTGCTCTATGAAGGCAACAGAATAGCTAAAAAAGAATAAATTTCCTCCTCTTTTTCACCTGTGCCCATTCTATGGGCATTATGGATATGACCTTTCTGTGGTGAAGGAGAGGCATCTCAACATGAATAAAGCACCTAACGTAATTTTTTTTTTTTTTTTAAATGTATGCTCAGGCTTACATATATATTTTTACATACTTTTAAAGAATACCTTGTATTCTTTGGAAAACCCTTTCCGCTGGAAGTTTGAATCTTCTGCATGACAATTTTTCACAAGGGCTGCTGAAGCATTTAGGTCACTTTGACATTCTTGCAAATGTTAACTATGACTAAAAAAACAGCCACAGTCCAAGTGAAATAATTGACATCTTGGTCATAACACCTTAGTGGGATAAGACACTGAACTTCATGACAATGACAATAATATTTTAAATGACATAATATTTATCTTATAATCTGGCACAAGTTCTTTTCCTGAAACATTAAAATTTTTACTAGGTTTTTTCTTCTTTCTATATGAATAAGACAAAAAATTTAAGCTCTATGTTATTGAATTAAAAAGAATATTAAAAAGACAGATATTAAAAAAACCAGGAAATTACAGCAAATTCTCAAGAAACTCCCCTTTTTAATTTGGGGTTCTCCCACATCTTTTCTTCTAGTGCATTTTCTAAGTGGAAATTATATATATTTAATACTTTGCTTTTTAGATGTGTAGCTGTGTATTGAATGGCCGCTAACCGATGTCATATTGGATGCAGTATTTCTGAAAAAAAAATCTCGACATGTTTGACAAAAATTAGTCATATAAAAGGCATCATTGCTAAACTGTCTGAACATAAAACAAAGTGCACTTAATATTGCTGAATGAGCTATCAGGTGAAAGTCCTCTAGCTTACCTTATTCCATCAGTAAATGCAACTAGAAGAAGAATTTATAGGCAAAGATCAGACAAAATGCAATATATCTTTCATTTCAATAGAGCTTAGTGTACCCAATGTAAGGTCTGGTGCTTTGTTTTGGAGAAGCAGTAGTGGGTTAAATCTGAAAGGCAGTAAGTTTAGATCATAAGAAAGGAATACTTTTATGTAAGGGTGGTGAGAAACTGTGGCTGCCCCATCCCTGGAAGTGTCGAAGGCCAGTCTGAACAGTGTTTGGAACAACCTGCTCTAGATGAAGGTGTATCTGCCCATGGCAGGGGAGTTGGAATGAGACGATCTTTCAGGTCCTTTCCAACCCAAACCATTGATTCCAACTCAAAATATGGCTCTGCGATTTTATCTTTGAAAGTACTTGAAATCAATGGCAGTTTTGGATACATAGGAGTTATCACACTCTCTTTAATATTTAACTGTATGAAATTTATATTTAAGGCTGTGTTGACATATTTACTAAACAAATTCTAGATTTTTGGATGTAACCTTGTGGACAAGATATCCACCAGAGAGCTGGATAAGCACATCACGTAGTGGGTAAGCAGATGGCTCACGGGTTGAGCACAGAGGATGACAGTGACTAAAGTGATATCAGACTGGGTGACCGACAGGGCTCTGGTTTAGGCCCTGTGCTCTTTAACATCTTCATAAATGACTTCAGCACAGGACTGGAAGGGACACAGCAAGTTTGGTGATGACAAAAAGCAGGGAGGAGCTGTTGACTCCCTGGAAGAGAGAGAGGACCTGAAGAGAGCTCGACAAATCAGAGTTCTAGGCAATCACCAACCATTCAACAAGTAAAAGTGCTGAATTCTGCATCTGGTATGGGGCAATTCTGGAGGTATGGACACTCTGGGGAATGAGAGGCTGGATAGTAGAGTCAGGAAAGGGACCTGGGGGTCCTGGTCAGTGGCTAGTTGGTCATGGATCAGCAGTGCCCTGGGGCCAGGAGGGACATCCATATCCTGGAGGGCATCAGGACCAGCATCGCTGGCCGGGTGAGCGAGAGGACTGTCCAGCTCTGCTCGGCACTGGACGATAACCTTGGGCAGCTGGGGGTGATGCTTGGGGATTTATGATGCCTGGGGTTCTGAGCAGGGCTCAGGGTTGGACTTGATTATCTTTGTGGGTCCCTTCCAACTTGGCATATTTTGTTATTCTCTGTGACCATGATAATCCAATAGAAAATGTTAAAAGCAACCAAGCTCTTTTTCACCCTTGCAATTAGAGACTATATTAAAGGGGTGGTTGAGTCAGTTCTTATGGGTAAAAGAAAGGCCATGAGAGTGAATAATTTCAGAATACTTTGCAAATTGAAAAATGACTTTTAATTCTCTCCACTTATAAGCTCAAAACCAATTCTTGACTACTTCTCCTGATTGCTTTTATGCTCAGGATCAGAGGTGGATACACCAGGGCACCTGCCTTGAATCTCTGCTTTCAGAATGGGTGCGTTGTTCTCTGAATGTGTTTATCTCTACTGATTATAGAAAAAAATCTTCAAAAATAAACCTGTTTAGAAAATTGTTTCTAAGCTTAAGTGTAATGGCAGGAATTCCAGCTTGGGTATTTTAACATTGGCAGGTTTTTAGCAGTGCTTAATATGACAGCACTGTAAGGTAATTTAAGACACCATAAGATAATGCAGTGAAAATAAATACATATGTTTATTCATCTGTGCTCCCTTTCTACCTTTTTTAAACTTATATTTCTAAGGTTTCTGCTTTTCTTTTTTTTTCTTTTGAGGGCTAATCACTTTTTAAAAGCTCATCAAGTCCTGAAACTAAATTGTAAGTATCAGCATGTAACTGTTGGACAAAATAAAAAAGCTTGATTGTACCATGCCACATTGAAAAATGTGTTACTTCTAAACCATGTATTTAAAAAAAAATCATTTTATTTTCTGCAAAACATCTCATAGGCGTGTTTAGCTTATTTTCATAGGATGCTGTCACGTAAGAGCACACAAGGCATATTCAGATAGCTAAAGAAAGGAGTCATGCAGTAATTCTTTCTCTGCAATAGGAAAACTAACATCAGTTCTAGTCTATAAAACATGTAGCTGTGGACAAAATTTCAAGTAAATGTGCTCTTCAAAGGGGGTTTCGTTGTTTTCCTACCAGCTAAAATTGTCTCTCCATGTCTGACAGTGTAGCTACTCACCCAGGGGATCAAGAAAATGGCTCTTCATGCATAGCTGTTTCATGGCAATACTTAAGAGGAGCAAATTAAAGACAGTTCAAACTAGGATAACTGAGCTATATGAACATCTAAGGCACCAGGATTTGTTTTGTTTCCTTCTGTACATATTAACCTATGCAAATACCTAGAGTGGTTTTCAAAGGCGAACATGACATTTTGACCTTCTTCAAGAAGCATGTTCTCATTTGATTTGTCACGTTAAAAAGATTCACAAGAGGCATGACATGGCCTTAAAGGATAAATGAGAAAGGACTCAGATTGAGTGACAAAAGGAAAGCAGTTTTTTGTCTACCTGACCCATGTCAAGTATGGACAATGAGCCAAAGTAAAGGTCAGTGTGAACAAAAGCCATGGGGAATTTCAGACTTTCAGAGACAAAGGAGTACAGTTCTGAAGTCTGTAGAGCCTGAAATGAACAAAATGCTTTATGACACTCATTTTACATTTATCAAAGACTATAGAGCCTAATATGTTTCTACACATTTTCTGCAAACTTTTGAGTTTGCATCCCTTATGGAATGTTAGTATCTTTACTGACAAAATTATGCCTAACTCTTCCCCGAGTGGCAGTGAGATATCTTCTACAATGGCTAGTTTTAGAAGTGGGACTTCTAATTCACAGAGTAGGATTCAAGGTTCCCAACTTCTTAGTCACTCTTTAAGCCACCAGTATTACTGCTCTGAACTGCATAGAGAAGGAGACAACTAGAATCCAAATTTGGTATGGAAAATGGGAACATATCCATAACATAAAGTTAGATAAAAGACAATTCAGAAGAGAAAAAAATCTGTACTTAATGCAAAGAAAAATTTGTTTTGGGGGGATTCGGGCAGTTGTAGTTACCTTTGAGATATGAGCATGTCATGGTCATGAAAACTGACTTAAACACAAAAGTTTGTAGAAAGCAACATATTATCTGATTAGCTTTCCTGCCTTCAAAATTATCTGCTTGTATTTATTGCAACTCAATGACTGAATAAATCCTATGCTGCTTATCCAATACTGCTTATACCTTCTGTGACTGTGCCATCTCAAAGACAAACTCAGTGAGGATCAGCTCCCTGGTATGTTTGGTTCTGCAAAAGTGAATTGGAAAAATATGACCTCTATCTGGAACTACTCAAGATTCAATTTCAGACATAGTAGAAAAGTGTAACAAATAATATCCCGATCTCATGGTTTCATCTCTAAGTATTTGCTTGCAGAGTGGACCCACATTTCAGTAGCAAATAAATACTCCCACACCTTATGCTGGCTCAGTAATTGTGACTGAAAGAGTTAAAGTTCTGAGCCATGTCTCCAATCATGCTACCACCCCACTCACACTTCAGTAGCTTCTACAAGAAGGAGAATTCATTATGTATTTTGAACAGGAGATGCTAGCTGAGTTCCAGTTTATCACTTGTTCCAAAGGGAAAGAAATAAAAAACCCAAACTTTCTCAGTTTGCTGTATTTTTTTTTACAGTAATTGTTTGCTTTTCAGATTTTACCTAGTAAAATGTATATTGTATATCTGAAGACTATAGCACATAGCTACACTTGAAATAAATATTCCTTATAAAACTTACAAAGTGGAAGTTTCTTAGAAGCTGGTAAACAACTTAAATATTGCATGTCATCTAAAAAAGGTAGAAAAAAAGAAATCAATTCCAAAACTGAAAAAGAGAAAAACAAAATCCCAATAAACTAAATTAACAGAAATCAAGAAGGGTAAGTTGGTAGTGGTGACCTTAGCTGACCTATATTACAGGGTAATTACTACCCAATCAATAGTCCTTACGCATAACTATGGACAAAAATGGTCAGTGTGGAAAGTGATAAAAAATGGAGATCAATAAACATTACAGTCTGCTGTGCAATTGCCTAAGAAATGTGAGAAAAACTATTTTTTTTCTTTGAATTTCCAATATAGGAGTTAAACTTTGGGATTTGAGAAGTTTCTACAATATAATACATCACCTTTCTATTTTAAATCCTTCTTACAGAACTGGATTAAGTGACCTGGTTACAACACGGTTGCTTAGTGGTCAGCTTCAGTGCAGTTCCATTTTACTGGCATATGGATTGACAACATTACCGAAGAATCTCTACAAATTTTGCATAGTGCTTGTGAAAACAAACACTTTGCTGTTTTGAGATCAGCCAAATAAATATATTGTTTCTTTGGCAGGACAGCAGAAAAGAGACAATAACGCCCTGAGCTTGAGAGATTTTATTAAGATGATGAAAATGTTGATGTGGGATAGAAAATTTCAGGGGCCTAAACCAAAGTGCAGTGAAAATCTGGAGAAGCGCAAGAAGAAACTCTTTTACTTAATCCAACAGTCTTGATTCTGGCCCTTGATGAATACACAACTGCAAAAAAAATAATTTGGTATTACGCCCTGATCACTGGTAGTGAATCAGTCATGAACAGTCATTCAGAGTTGCACTTAATCTTTCAGAAAATATTACAGACTTTTAATTTTCAGAGTCTAATTTATATTCACTGACAGCAGTCAGTCAGCTATATAATATAAAACATCTTTACCACCGCTTCACACACGTACAGTCTTTCTCCTACAGTATACGTTGATGAAAACTATCTGATAAGTTTTCTATAGACAGTACATGAATTTTTGTACAGACAATGTTTAACTATTCCTTATGATCCTGTCTAGGATCAATTCCTAAGTGTGTGGTTTCCCGGAATCAAAAACAGAATTCAGAAATAGTTGTATAGAAGAATTATGTTTTTGGTAATTTAGAACTGGATTAGGAAGTTCTTTCCCATAAAAGTTATAGACTTACTGCTGTGGAAATAAAGCAATTTGAGCAATGGATCTTTCTGAAACTAATTCATCTACACTCTCTCAAAAGGAGCTTAGATGATTTTGAAGTAGATGCACTTTAAATCAAGGGGATTTATAACTTTTTGATTCCCTCAAAAATTAATTTTTGGAAGAGTTTTACATGTTGTAATAGCAAAACACAAATAGTTCTCTAAATAAAATCACAGTTATATTGCTAATAGAATCTCTTAGATTTCAACTCTCTGGATGTCCAACGTATATTACCCTGATTCTTTAGTGTTATAGATAACATATTCTATGTTCAAGTTGATGACTATATGTGTGGTTGCAAGAACATCGGTAGGACTAATTGCCTGCTATGGAATTATATTTACAATGTTCCAATATCAAACAAAGCAAAGCAAAAAAAAAAAGTCTTCCTCCAAACTCTTTCCCATACATTTCTTTACTAATCAGTAGGACTGCTTAATATTGGTCAGAATGGATGCATTTGGATGTCAGAATATGACAACACCTTTGACTGCCACCTCATCACTCTTTTTGCTTTGCCATGATTAATTTGTTATTAGGAATAGTCAGTTTACATCTGGACATGAAACTCAGAATGACACCAGTCTATGAATCATTTTACCCTGGGGTAGTGCTATCATCTCTTCCACTGTTACACACATTATCTAAATTGCTTGAATATGTTTATGCACAGCTAATGGATTGTATTGTAAGGAATAATGTTTTGGCTAGACATAAATCTGATTTTAGACCTCATTCCATGATAAATATGTTAGCTTGTACACATGGTTCATTTGTACCTCAACACAGTGCACAATTAACAAGCAGTATTTTTGGTGACTGACCATAGCTTCTTACCATTAGATTTAGATGATTGTGCCCTTTGAATAAAACACATTGAATTTTCTGCTTGTGCTGTTCCCTTTTTTGGGATTCATTAAAGATCTGGGAGTTTTACTCATTAAAATAGAACTTAGTTCTGTAAAGCAAATAGGACTGATCCCATCAGCAACCTCACAAAACTTATCCACTGAATTTACTCTCTGCCATTAAAAAAAGAAAAGATTTGTGTGAGGGTGACAGACATATTTGATGTTCTTCAAGTAGCTCATCAACGGATCTGCAACTTTTTAACAATTTTTTTTCTACACATCTCAAAAATAAACAGCCTGTCTAGTGTCTGAAAGATTTCTCCAGTGCATTACCTTAGTTCTGCTGATGGAGAGGACCTGCCAATTCTGCAGGTAAAACCATTCTTGATTAGACATAACAGATTTGCCTGAACCATGGCAGTCGGCCTCAGAGTCAGTGAAGGAATCTGGGGCCTTTTCTTTCCTGATGTAACTTTTGTTCTTAATCCCTTACTGTAGAACTGCATGCTTTCAGCACTGAAGTCCCCTTTTCATTCCTGGTATAAGAGAATGACCTCCACTATATCTATTAAAATGAATTACATGATGTAAATGTGTTACATATATGCAGACACATAAATTCCTGTATATGTATTTACGTGCCTCTCTTGTGTGTGCTTTATGTTCGAGTAGCAGCTTGCAGTTCCTCTGACAGACAAGAAAGTTATGACTATTTTTAATATGCACTTTAAAATATTCTTGCAAAGACAGGTAAAAGTCATCTTGCCATCCTCCAAGAATTGGAAGAGTCTACATAAATAATAAAGTTCCAGATGTGGGTTTACTGAGGAACTAACATAGTTGTGATATCTTCCATGGGCACTGACTGGTTCAGTGTGCTTCCATTACCCTTTATGACTCTGCAACTTTAAAGTCTCTTCAATTATTCTCAGACAGCATTCCTCCCATCTGTCCTCTAACTTGGTTATTAGCAACCTGTAATAAGTATTTATGACTTATATTATATTAAATTGAGAGCCTTAATTATCATTAATGATGGTACCATGAGAAGGTTGTTGGCAATATCTGTAATGTGTGGTATAAGGAAATATATGGTCCTTGAACATCTATGATGTAATATCAACCCTCTCTTCCTCACCCTCCACTTATTAAATATATGACTAGCTGCAGATTGATGATATGGGAAAAAAACCCCAAATATACAGACAATTGCAATATTCTGTCTTTCCACTGTTCCTCTTTCTTAATTATTGTAACAGGATACTTTTCTGGGAAGTATCCTGTTAATTGAAGGGGAAGATGATGGCCCTTGTGGCATTTGACATTATCAGAAAACGATGAAATGATAATGTTTCTTACAAGGAATAAAAACCCTTGTTAACATTTTCAATACAGAGGCAAAAGAACAAATTTTCTTTGCAGAGAAACAGCACCCTGGGGTTCAGAATTCAAGCAAGGTAAAAGAAAATGCTTTTACAAGACAAATGTTTTAACTATGCTAAACACCTCTGCAAACATGACTTGCAGCATTAGTTTTTCCTTTAATTTTGCGAGATTGCTGCACAGGGACAACATTTCCTGATCATGAGGTGTACTTAAATGTGATCTAACTTTGCTATTTTCTTCATTGAAAAGAGTCATGTTTGATTTTGCATGCAAAGAAACAACACACTAAATTCCTGTGTACTCCCTTGCATGCCCAGGAACAGTCAGTCAAAAAAGTCACAGGGTATTGAAAGAGGTTAAATGTCCTCAGCACAGTCATAATTCACCAAATATATCAGGCAATAAAATCCTGTGATAACTCACTTTTCATGACAAACCCTGTAATGAGAAGTGAAAATGGAAAAAATTCATCTATTCACCTGACATGGATTGTAACTAGAAAGAGAAAAACTAGTCCAGAATTAACCCATTCTTGCAATGAACATACAACTGCAAACATATTTTTCTCCTTGGTTGCTTTCTTGAGTGGTCGTTCTTGATTTATTTACCTTTTTTTCTCTCAAGTGTCTCTCTAGCAGTATGAATAGAAAGCAATAACTACAAATGAATAAAAAGAAACATTTGAAAGTGTCTTCCCAGCTCATCATTATTTCCATGGAACAGAAGAGCAATCCAGACTTCCACTGAATTTAGATGCATAATTGAAACATTGCCTGACAGCTATTCCCCCTTTAAAGAAAACTGACTTCTTATTTTAGAGTTTATAACTCACTAAATTCATACATTCTTAGCTGTCAAAAAGAGATAACTTTGCCCCATTTCATGCAAATGTTAAAGGGACATTTAATAATGAACTGTAAAGTAGTAAGAAAAAGAAATTAATAACTTTCATCCTTAAAAAAACACTGTGTCATGACCCAAACGTCAATAGCCACATCCTAAGACTGAATAGATGATGGAAATAAATAAGCTGGAAATCACAGACATGATTAATGCAAATTCTCCATGTATTTGGAAACAGCCATACGAGATACTGTTGTGGCAAGGCTGATACTGACACCTTTGCTGTAAACAGCATTAAAAGACACTCATGAAGGCTCTCAAATCACTAGAGGAACTTTCGCACCTTGATCTTTATAAATGAAAAGGTTTAAATACTTTAGACATCTCAGGAGAATGGAGTGAATAGTACAGAGCACATCACAAAAATATGGGGATGAAGGTGTGGCTCAGCAATATAAAAATATATGACAACAGAAAATTTCAAATATATTCAGGCTAAGGTATTTCCGGCTCATTCTAGAAAGCTGCATCATGTAATATCAAGGTGACCTCTGCCCATCTTGTCACACCACATCATCTTGTCTTTTGTTGCTATGTCTAGTGACAGCCCATTCTGTGATGAAGCATGACATAATATGGAGGACAATAAGAAATAAAAAGCTAACCCTTTGTGACATTCATTGCATTAAAACATCAATAATGGAAGTAACCGATAACATTTTGATCTCCTTGGAGGATTAAAATGAATGCCTCTCTTTCTTATATAGGAAGAGGTGTTTACAGATTGGAGTTAAAATAGGTTTTCAAGGAAATGGCCCAGTATCCTGTTACTCTGAATGAAAGAGAGATGCTCTTACACTGAAGATGTTCTTTCACAATATATGTCATTCTGTTCTCTTGTATGGTGTCAGTATTAAGATCTATCTCCTGGCCAGTACCTTTTCATGAGAGAATAGAAATGATTCAGTACCCATGCTGGTAAGTACAAGAAAACTGTGAATGGAAACCACAGAGAAGCCTTCCAGTCTCTGCAGAGTTGGAGTTCTCACAGGAGGAAAACAAACCCCTATCTGCCTTTGACATCCAGTTTCAGTGGAGTATAGTGTATGGCCTTAAAAAAAAAAGCGCAGAAGACTAATAGGAAAGCAGAATTAAGGAGAATGAAAACAGAGAATTAATAAGAATGATAAAGAATGAAAAGGAACATATGGAAGCACGCAGCTAAAAGGAAAATACTGTTGTAAAAACATAAATTTGGAAAAAACAGGACGAATCAGAAAGACTGGAATATTCACAAGAGAGAAAGGACTCTGGTGAAAGAAAAAGCACTCACGCAGCCCAGATATTCATATTTCAACTCTTATTTACACTTCATCATGTCTCTATAACATAAAGTAATAAATTTCTCTGTTTGTTGACCATGAAATAGACCACTTTCAAAAAGTATTCTGTCAAGGAATACTTCATTTACTACTAGATGACTTTTTCTAGATTTTCCTGTTGTACTCTACCAGCAAGCAGTTGTGGTTTGCTCTTTTCTCAGATATAGTTTGTCTACCTTCAATTTCTAACCTTACACTCCATACGTTATTATTTAGTATAACATGAATATTGGAGGGGTTTTTCTGCTTCTGAGAAACCTGGAGCTTATATTTATTTCATACATCCTAAATGGCCCATTAAAAAGACATTTCTGAAGAGTCTTGTCATCTCTTAAGGCAATGATACAGCTTGTATCATCCGATCTAAATTTGCATTTGTCATTAGAACAATTGTGTTTATATAACATAATTATAGGCAGAAATGCATACAAATATGAGTGGTAGGAACAAGATGAATGAGAGAGTGAATGGATTTCTATGAGAAAAAAATCACCAAGGACTAGTAAACACAAAACATTCACTTCTGACTGAAGAAGCTTTCAGACAAGAAGCTGTTTGAAACTTAGAGTATGTCCTAAAAAATAAAGGTCATTATCTGTTTTCCTGATCTCCTTGTTGAAAGTTTAAGGCTGGTGGAGCATGGTCTCCCTCACAAGATCCCTCAATCCTGATCTGGATTCTGTTATAAGAAGCAGCAGCTGATGATACTGAATATTGGTATGTCTATCAATGCAGAAACACCCATCTCAGAAGCTTGGAATTAGTTCCAGAACTGGAAAGAGTATGGCTCTATCAACACAGTTCTGAGCACGGTGTCATTAAGCAAGACTATTTAGAGCTTTTAGCTGTGCCTTACAGAACAGACTAAACTGGTTTGGGCCTGCAAATTGTCTCTGTATTTCTCATCTTCACAATTTTGTTTATTTTATATAAGGTCTGGGATCTCTATACTATGCCTTGGAGAGACACATACAGTATCCTTCCTATATACTTATATTTTTTCCCTACCATTTCTTAAAATAAATTAAAAAGGAATTCAATTATATCTATGCATCTATATATCTTACATTATATGTACACTTAACATTTTCTTGTATATGTTCTTTTTCAGGCAAATTTCTAAACTGCATTAACAAAAACTGTCACCTTATATAAAACATTTTTCAGATATTTCATATTTGCCCTGTGAGTAAAACTATTCATCAAAGAACGGATCCCTTTCATGTCAACAGAATTGGCATTCATTTCTTTTTAATGCACTGGCTGAGCAACCCATGTAATCATTTTTAGGAAATGGATTTCTTGCAAATTGTTTTCTACTAAGTTTCGGTTTCAGGTGATTCATGTGATTTTTTTCCCTGCTTAAAGATTTTTATTCATTAATTGATTTCAGTTATTAATTAATATGACTGAGGCAGACATAAGCTAAAAATCATTGCTCTTCCAATTATGGAATTAGTTATGATTTGGAAATATCTTCACCTTCACTTTCTGGACTCTAAATTCTTCATAAAAGAAACAAAAAATATGCTGTTATACGATAATAAACTCGGTCATGTCTTTTTGCCAGCGTATAACTGTAGTTCTATATTTTATTTTTTTTTGTGAATTGATCTTCTCTATATCAACAAGTGATAGTGAGAAAAGTAAAACTTTCAGTCAATGAGAAAAATTACTACTGAGAAGTAGAGCACACTTTTGCTGTGACTTTCCCTTAGAGCAAGGCATCTTTATTTTGCATTTCAAAGCAAGATGATGTGGACTATTATAACTTCTCACTTTGAAGAAAAAAGAAATAGTTCTGAACAGGAGAACATATTTATTCTGCACGAGTTCAATTCCCTTTACTGCCATAATTTCTAAAACATGTCTGAGGTTTGTGTTGGAACTCCACTCCACCTTTCCCTAAAAAGTCAGACTTTTTTTGGAGCCTGCCTTTTCAGTTTGAAGGATCATGGCTTTAACAGCTTTAATGTAATGGATTTACACTGACAGACGGCAGAGTTAGATGAGATAATAGGAAGAAAATCTTTACTATTAGGGTGGGGAGGCCCTGGCACATGTTGCCCAGAGAAGCTATGGCTGCTCCATCTCTGGAAATGTTCAAGGCCAGGTTGGATGGGGCTTGGAAGCAACACGGGATATTGGAAGGTGTCACTGTCCATGGCAGGGAATTGGAATGAATTTATCTTTAAGGTCCCTTCCAGCCCAAACCGTTATAGTATTTTATGATAATTGTCAGCTCTTTCTTAGCATGCACAAATCCACTCCAATATCTGCTATATTTTTACAAAATACACTGAGTTAAAATCATCCAGAAGGAAATAAACCCACACCGAATGGAAGAACTGGAGAACAGACAATCTAATGAACTTTCAAGTAATGAAACAGCACTTCAATAGCATTTTCTGGTCCAAGCTCAAGCCCAAAGTTTTTATTACTCTATGCACATCTAATATGTTGGGCTCTGCAGGTTATTTCAAACCTCATTAAGTTGTTTAACATGTGATGAAAGAGGAAATTATTATAGGTACTTTTGAAGATGTGAGAAAAGTATGGGGACAATAACTAAGTATGTCTGCTGAACAGGTAAGGAAGAAATGAGAGTATAACAACCCTCAATAGTTAACAAAAATACCTCAGTTTCTCTGAGCAGGTTTTTCGCATTAATATTTTATGTTTACTGCTTTTTCTCACCAAACTCGCTTCACAGTCTCCTCCTTTAAATACAGCAGGAATAGTTCCTTCTGGTTTTTTTCTTCCTTGTTTCCTCCATATTAAAATAACAAAGCAAGATCATTTCTTCTCTCAGGTTGCAAAATATGGGACTGACAGGATAAGGTTATACAGGCCCTGTGGCCTCAGTGATTTTTGAGAATACAATTAAGTTTTGAGGGTCCTGTTTTTCATCAGTAAAAATTGGTGCTAGGGTGACATTATCTAAACAATGTCCCTGTTCAAGTTGTAACTAGTCTTATAACTGAAAGAAGCAAACTCAAATAATCATAAAAATCAATAATCCAAGATCTCACTTTTGTAAAACTACAAAATAGTGGATTGTTTTTCTTCTATATGTAAATTTTGGCTAAAGCTTATTAAGAGACTTTAAATGCTTTCAGGAGCTCATTTTATGTTATTTTATTTTTTTAAAAGTAATTTCTTTTCTCTGTCTTTTAAAAATAAAGTTACACGTTGACAAGCCTGGTACATGATTTCAAGTCAGTGGTAGTGCTTCCAAGAGTTCCTCAGAAAATAATCATGCTCTTCATTTTTTGTACCAGTATAACATACCCAGTGAATATAAGTCTTACCACTTTAGGTTTTTGAGTCTCATATGGTAAGTTAGTCAATGGCTTTTGTAACTTTTACCCTACTCTTTGTTTGCAAGGGTCTAGCATTTTAGATTCTCAGAGGACAAGTCTACTTGAAAGTGTGATTTCTGTACAGCCAAGGACTCTGTCTTAAAACTTCCATGGTACTATCGACCTGCTTCATGTTGGTCAGGGAAGTGTCAATTGTGTTGTCGTCCTGTTTTCAGCTGCAATAGGGTTAATTTCCTCCTGGTACAGTGCGGGGTTTTGGATTTGCTATGAGAACAGGGTTGATAGCACAGTGATGTCTTAATTGTTGCTCAGCAGAGCTTACCCAAGTCAAGGTCTTTTCAGTATCCCATGCTCTGCCAGCAAGCAGGTGCACATGAAGCCAAGGAGTAGCATGGCCAGAAGAGCTGACCAGTACTGGCCAAAAGGATATTCCGACATAGAGTGTAATTCCCAGTATATGAACTGAAGGGAATTGCCCTGGAGGGGTGCCATCAATGCATGGGGAGAGGCTGGGCACCAGTCAGTAAGTGGTTGTGCTGTACATCCCTTGTTTGTTTTCAATTTTATTCTCCTTTAATACTTAATATTATTAATATATTTTTTTCAATTTTTGAACTGTTCTTATCTGAACCCTCAATGTTCACTTTTTCTTTACAATTCTCCTCTCCACTGGGTTAGGGTGAGGGACAGTGAATGAGTGGCTGTGGGGTACTTAGTTGCTGGTTCACATTAAACCAGGACAGTTATATATAGGTATTAACTTACCAAAATGGGTGAGATCTCATCTGATGTCCACTGTACCTAGAGGAAATGTTCCCAGTTACTGCAGCAGTTGATGAGCACAAATGTGTTGATTAAAAAACCCTACATGGATTAAAGCTCTTTGAAAGGACATTATAGATTTCAGTCTAAATCTGAGGTGGTGGAAAAAGGATCTAATCACAATAGGCTCCATAGATCATGATATAATTAACTGATTGTTGTAACATCTTTGAGCTTGACTGTGAAGTTGTTTACTACCAGACACAGGGAATGATGAAAGTCAGTGGAATTCCTTTTATTTACTTTGATGAGATTTCTGTCATGTTCATAATATTTACAGTTTTTGAAATTGCATTATTCAGTCATAACTATAGTCAGGCAGAATATATTACTTTTGTTTCCAAATAAATTTCCAAAGCAATCTTTTTTGGTAAAAGCTATTCATAGAAAATCCAATTTCCCAAAGTATTATAAATAGAATTATTTTCACTTTTTGATGGAAAATTTTGCAACAGTCAATACTGTGGAAGGAAATGAACAGTCTTTACAAAGTTAGTTGAAACCTCAGTGGATGTAAAAAGATCCGATCAAGGAGGAATATTCCTGCTCAGTATAATAAGAAGCAAACTATCAAATAAACATATTGTCAGGATATAGTCAACTTATTCACCCCCAGGTGAACTATTAATTGCCAGGTAAACATTAGTTATAGGGTTAGATAGTATTTACAATGACTCCCTAGCTTTTTACTAATTCCCTGGACTACATCAAATGAAGAAGCAATGCTTCTTCCCAGCTGAACAGTATTTTTCTGGCAGTCATTCTCTGTAAATATCCTTTTGTCTAAAAATATCTGCAGTTCTAAAGGGATCCAGCCATGTGTTTGTATAGGTGCAAGGATAGCAGGAGTGGTTAATGGGGTTTTCAATTTGCTAATCAATTTTTGCTTTTTCCACCTTGGGAATTTATATAATTGAAAAACTTTGGGGAATTACAAACCCCATCGAAGTCCCTGTATACAGTAATAATTTAATTATCCAAGTCTTCCTACTGCTATCATTGATGCAGTAATTGGAATTTCTTTTCCACTGTTTACGCTGATTATATTTTTAAGAAATGGAAAATCTCTTTATTTCATATTTTTTCTGTTCCTTTCCACTTTTTTTTTCAGAAGGAATAATATTTGGAATCTGCCTGAAGATTTCGAAACAGTTAACCCATATCATTATCCCTAATGTCCAGCATATTAATCCAAAGAACAGTTACTCAGAAATGTGGCAGGAGAAATGATGTTGGTATTTTGTTTTTACGTTTGTTTGTTTGTTTGGGTGTGTGTGTGTTTTTGTTGTTTGTTTTTGTTTTGGGCTTTGGGGAATTTTTTTTTTTGTTTGGGTGTTTTTTGCACTGATATATGTTTTTTAATTGCCAGAAGTTGTCCACATATGGTAAAAACTGAGAATGAGATGATATCCTCTGGGTCAGAGACAGAGACTAGGTAAATGCTACTTCTCAAAAGGATCTGCTTTCCCATCTTTCCAAAGATACACTGCCCCTTACACTTGACTCTACAGGAAGCCTAGAACAAGGGAAAAACTACAGGGAAAAAAGGAACTCAAAAAACACATTTGCAATGGGTTATTCTGTAAAACAATGGATGCATACCACACTACCGAACTCGTTGAATTGGCATCTCTTTTAGGTACTTACATTTATGCAGTCATCTGCCATTAATATGGGAGTCCTGTTGCAATCAATAAGCAAAAGTTGATTGCAAAATGAGCAAGACATAGGAAAGGGTATTTATATATACAACAGCACTACTGCTCCTGTGATAGGGTAGGAGACCTGGGGTTGTTCAGCCTGGAGATGAAAAGGCTCTGGAGAGACCTCAGAGTCCCTTCTAGAGCCTAAAGGAGCTGCAGGAGAGCTGGAATGGGACTTTGGACTAGCCCTGTAGCAATAAGACAGGGGAGAATGGCTTCACAGTGACAGAGCACAGGTTTGCATGAGATATAAGGAAGAAAGTATTTACTGTTAAGGTAGAGAGATCCTGGAACAAGTTGTCCAGAAAAGCTGTGAATGCCCCATTCCTTGAAGTTTTCAAGGCCAGGTTGAACAGGGCTTTGAGAAACTTGCTCTAGTCCCTGCTCATGGCAGAGCAGTTGGAATGAGATATCTTAAAGGTCTCTTCCAAATCTCAGCCAACTCAAACCCTTATGGGATTCTGTGATAAGCGAGAGACTGTAAGGTGCTGATTTGATTACTGTTACACAGAAATCTGAGCAACACTGTTCATGGAATATCATGGAAACATCTGCTGCATATAATGAACCCCTGAACGTAGTTACCATCACAAAACTGAAAAACAGAGGATTTTGTTGCATGCCCGTGTTCTCTACCTTATTCAGTCATCTCTCATTCTTTGCTAACAAAGCAACAAACTTGCAAAACCCAGAAGGCAATTTGGACCCAGTGCTGGTCCAAGTCACCGGCTGTGACATCTTTAATTTCCTGCACCCAGAGGCTGCTGTCTGACGTCTCAGCATACATTGAACGTAGCCAGTGTATTCAGGAAGAATTGTTCTCTTTTTAGAACAATAATACACACAGTAGCCACACAAACAGATAATCTTCTTAAGACATGAGTGCTTCTTAAAAATATTGTTATTTTGCAAATTATAGATATGCAAACAAAAAAGCCCTAGAGATTTATATTAACTGACATGAAAGTAAGAATAATGTGATAACATGGCCTAGATATCAGCACAAAACCTTTACCCTTGTAAGATTCTACATGGTTTCTCTAAGTTTTGATTGATAATGTTTTAATTTGTGAATTATATATATTTATGAATATACATGTTACTTTCCCCCTTATTTTCAATCAGATTTATTAGATTCTCCAAAAATTTGACAAAATAAGTAAAAACTTATGAGACTACGGTGAACTTTAAATACAGATTATATATTTCCCACACCTAGATGTGCCAAAAAAATGCCTTAAGCAAAGAAATTAATACTAACCTCTTCAGCTATAAAAATTAAATTTAAAAAATGCCTAAAGAACAACAATGAAAAGTAAAAATATGAAATATGCAACAATTTATCATTGTGGAACAAAAGCACCTAAAGAAGTTGCAGAACTGAGATCCTGAAATGATCAGAATGAGGAACAAAACTTCTTCCATTTCTCAGGTGATTTGAGGAAAAAAGTGAGTTGCACTTGTGGCATATCGCAGCTTTGTAGATTAGTTACTGTTTTCCTTCCGAGATACTAGTATGAAGAACATTAAAAAACCCCAAACAAACCAAAACCAAAACCGCCACCATAAAATAAGGCCAGATACTGTACTGTAGCATTCTCTGTCTGGGAAAAACTGGTGGTAATAAATTATAAAACAACATAACCACACTCTCATCACTGAATTATTGAGCTCAAAACTAAAACCTTTTAGAGTCTTAAACAACTTTTCATTTTCTCAGCTTTCCTTGGAAGATTAGCTCATGATATGTAATGATCTTTCCTATATATTTTTAAATTATTTTTTATTGTTTAAATAGAATTTGAATAATGACATCTTAATTTTCACTGCAGAACGTAACTACATTTTTAATAGACTCTTGGTGCAACCAGTTTAATGTTTTAATTCATTTGAGGTTTATTCAATAAAGGAAAAAAGGAAACCAGAAAAGACACCTGCATTTCTTCTTACGAAAAATAATTACCATAATTTCACAGAATAACAGAATCATAGAATATTCTGAATTGGAAGGGACCCATAAGGATCATCAAATTTCAAATCTTGGCCCTGCCCAGGAAAGAAGAAACAACCCACCATGTGCCTGAAAGCATCTCCTGAATGCTTCTTGAACTCTGACAAGTTTGATGCTGTGCCCACTGCCCTGGGGAGCCTATTCAGGACCCAACCATCCTCTGGGTGAAAAACCTTTTTCTAATACCCAACCTAAACCTCTCCTGAGACAACTTCTGGCCATTCCCTGGGTCCTGTCCCTGGTCCCCACAGAGTACAGATCAGTGCCTGCCCCTTCTCTGCACCTCCAAAGGAAGTTATACCTGCAATGATGTGCCCCCTTAGTCTCCTCTTCTCCAGGCTGAACAAAACAAGTTCCCCCAGCTGCTCCTCATATGGGTTGCCCTCCGAAGTCTTCATCTGTATTGTTCTCCTTTGGACACTCTCTAATAGCTTAATATCTTTCTTACATTGTTATGCCCCAAACTGTCCCAATGTTACAGGTGAGGCAGCCCCAGTGCAGAGCAGAGCAGGACAATCCCATCCCTCACCTGGCCTTATGCCCCCCAGGACAGGTATGTTCCCCCTGGCCCCAGGGCACTGCTGACTCATGGCCAACTGGCCACTTACCAGGATCCCCAGGGCGCTTTTCTGGCACTGCTTTCCAGCCTCTCATTCCCTACAATGTTGATACATCCAGGGTTGCTCCATCCCAGCTGCAGAATCCAGCACTTCTCCTTGTTAAATTTCGTACAGTTGGTGATTGCCTGTCTCGCTCATTTGTCAAGGTGTCTCTACAGGGCCTCCCTGCTTTAGAGGGAGACAATAGCTCCCTTGAATTGTGTGCCATCCAGTCTTGTGTCAAAGTTGTTCAAGAAGATGATGTACATCAGCAGCTTGATGTTACCCCACTTGTAGCCATCGTCATCCTGTAAAGGGTTGGTGTAATTTCTGCACTCTGTTTTGCCATTAATAAATTTCAAAAAAAAAATCATTTTATTGTCCCCCGCATATTTGTCAGCTTCAACTCCAGCTGATTTGACTACACAAATTTTTGCCTTACAGTGCTGAGGAGCACCTCTGTATTTGTCTGTCATCACTCAACCTTCCTTCCACTGGGCATCACTTTCCTTTTTTGCCTTAGATCCAAAAGAAGCTCAGCCAAGCTGGCCTTCCGCCTTGTCTGCTTGACTTCTTGTATTTTGGAATTGCCTTCTGTGCCCTAAGGAGGTGACGATTAAAAAGTGACCAACCCCAATGGAATACCAGCACCTCCAAAGGCATTTCCCCAGGGCTTTACTCATTAGTTCCCTGAGCAACGTGAAGTTCCTACAAAAGGGGGAAAAAAAGGAAAAAAAAATGGCTGCATAGCATGGTTTTAGTCAATTAAATTTAAGTTAGATGATGATTCTTGAAGTGTACAAAACCTCTCTCATCCCTTTTCCTTAGGCACAAAAAATATGTTTGGTATCCATTTAAAGATATATATTATCTTAAAGATATATATTATTAAAAGATAAAGATATATATTATCTTTAACCAGATAACCATTGAACCAGACCTGCTAGTTCATCTTCCATTTAGTTTTAACTCTAGGATATGCATTGTCCAAATCTTCTGATTTAAAGGTGTTTTACTTTAAAGACAAAACTTTAAACTTGACTATTGCAAATTCCACTCCATCAACTTCTGCACACATTTGGCCATTTCTCATTTTCAACACAAACTCCTTTAAAACATCAACAAGATATTAGTGTAGCGCTCAATTCCACAGCATATTGTGTCAGTCACAGTCTCTCTGAATGGTTGATTCCACTTCATCCTTTCAGATTTCCTGGTCAATCATCTTAGATTACTATTTTTTTATTCATTTGTTTTTTTGATTTTTCATCTTTTTAAAGACACAACAAAATATGGCTTTTGGCTGTCCTTCCTCTACTTGCTTCCTGACCTCATTTTAGAATAGAACATCTGCATTACTATATTAGTTTTCAAATAGGAATGTCTCTTCCTCTTTCCCAGCCCCAAGTGTCTTCTTGTCACTTCTTTCTGAACCTGAACAAATCCCAAGCTTTCCCCACCTCTTTTAACAAGATTGTTTCATGGTGTATTGAGATAGTTCTGAGAAACCAGGTAAATCTGTATGCCAGGAGAGAAAGCCTTGCAGAGACACTATAGACGCAGTTTCTGACTGATAAAGGCAGGCATACACTTAATTTCTTAACACCTAACTAGATTTTTCAAGAATAAATGTAGCTATGGCTAAATTTCAAGGGTTTTTTTCTGTCCAAAAACATAAGACGTGACTGAGTGTACAGTCACCTCTCACTACTGCATTTCAAAGGCTTTATGGCCCATCTCATATTTTACATTTAAAAGATTAAACTACTTTGTAAACAAAGATGTTCGGTTTCTGATGGGTCATGCACATGTTCATTGGGAAAATCAGGGACAAGCTTTTGCAGACAGAACTCATGTTGCCATTTCATGCTTATGGTGACAAACTTTAGCATGAAGCCATCAAACTTCCTACTCTGACATGTATCCGTTTCTTTTTAACAAAGAATATCACTTTTTCAGAGATATTCACAATCTCCAATATTATATACAAGGACTCTAATGACCCAAATTTATAATTTCTGAAATACTGTAACTGTGAATAAGGATTGTGGTTGATAATTTCATTCTCCAATGCAATAAGGATTTTTAAACCACCATTAAAATTCTTTCCAGATACAACAAACATTCTTCAAAGCCAACTCTAGGAATAATTTTTTTTTGAGGATCTAAAATTGAAATCTCATTATATTCCAAGACTCAGATAATTTTTTTTCAAGGTCCTTTTTAAAGACAAATATAAAGCAGCATGCATTTTAAAAATCAAACAAAACAGAATATTGACAAAACAAAGCATTTAACTGATCATCTATTTTTTGGAAGTGCTGTAAAACAGTTTTGAAATATGTTTTTGATATATATTTTGTAGAATATAACCTTTTAAAAATTTAATAGTTTAAGCTTGTTCTAAATAATTCTTCTTCAATTTGAGCACTTAATAAAAACCCCACCATTTTTTTCTTTCACAGCATCACAAACAGTTCAGAGATGACCAAATTCTGTTTCTGGGAACGGAGTTTTTTGCTGGTTAAAACCTTTTGCTTAGAAGTCCATGCAAAATCCAGAGAGACCAATGGTCATTTAAAATATTAACAGAGAAATGTGATTTTTTTTTCTGTTTAATCCCACAGGACTTCTTAGTTCAATAATAAAATTTCTTCACTGTGGTTTTGAAATTTTGACTGTATTTATGAAGTACTTGTCATTCCCAAATGTTAGACTAAGTGTAAGAGTGCACTGTTATTATTGCCATAATTCACATTTGTGGAACTTTACCTAAAAACTAGTTATGTCTGCAGGTAGTCAATGACTTTGCAAGAAAGTTATGTAGGAAGCAAGTAATGAATAACATTTTCATCACTGTCCTTCTCAAACTGTAGGTGCACCTGATATCAGCCACAAAGGATTTCTACTGTATTGTTTTATTATTTCTGATCCTGTTTAACAGATTTTTTCTAAAGACTCATTCAGTATGCCTAATTAATTTCTGTCCATTACAGATGCTCTCGAGTAGACTCCTATTGTGCTGTGCTCTTACAGTTGTTTCATTTAAACACTCCATATATTGGAGATAAAAATACAAACACGAAATTTCATGAGGAAGAATACAGCCATTTCTACCTGTATATTCTGATAAATGAGCTGCTGTGAATCTCATTTTCCCTGGGATTTTGCATGGATATATCCTAGCTTTTAAGAATAGATAAGATAGACAAGATTTTCAATATTGAAAGGGGCATTTAAGAAACTTATTAGCAGTAACTGTAGCACTAGTGAAAGTGGTGATGTTATACATCTGAAGGATAATCCATTTTGACTAGATAAAAGAAAAAAGTTCTTTATAATGGGAGTGGTAAAACAGCAAAACAGGCTGCCCAGAGAGATGGTGGGTGCCCCAATATTCATGATTGGGTTGGATGCAACTCTAAGTAACCTGATCCATTTGAAGATGTCCCTGATGACTGTAGGGGAGCTGAACTAGATGGCTTTTGAAGGTCCCATATAACTCAAAATTTCTCTGATTCTATGATTTTCTACTGTGATAAAACATAATCTTACTTCTGAACTTGTCATCTTGACTCTATTTTCTCTTTATCAGTGAAGACAAATCAACATTCTCACATATGGCTCATTGAGAATTCCTCTTTAGGGTGCCACTCATCCTGCTGTTGAGCTCTACATTTTATATTTCTAAGAGAGGAGAGATTTGACCCTATACCTTAATGATGTAAAGGGTTGTGAATTTAAGATTTGACTCTGTGAGCATAGTATAGAGGATACATCTGTTTATGCAAACATCAGCTACCTTCTATGTGATGCCAGATACATGTATTCAAGGAAGAATAAAGATTCACGTGAAATCCAAACACAGATGTTAACAGAGCAGGGCATGGTGTTGTATAAATGAAACTACAGTTCCCAGACAAGAGCTTTTGTCTGGTTATCTTGCAACTAGGCAAAGTCAGCTATGTCTCTCTGAAACTACACTTATCCATGCTGTCTTAATTTGCTAGCTTTCAAAATAACACTTTACTAAATGGTAGAAATTTCATTGCTTGATGCATTCCCAAATAAATACATTACTCCAGCTGATTACAGCTTTACTTATATCACTTCTATAGAAGATACATAAAAGAAAGATTGACAAGAGAAAGAATACAGAACCAGACCTCTCCTGTTAAAAAGGTGAAGAACTTTTATTTCTGTGACAAAACTAAATGGTTCTTTGTCACCAGTTTCCTGATGTAAATGCTAATATATTAATTTCACTAACCTGAATCGAGGCTGCTAGTTTCACTGAGATGAAAAGTCCTTCATCTGCAATACGGACTCTTGGTTTTCTTTATATTCTTTTGTTTTCAATAGTAAATTGTATGAAAAGTGACTCTCCTTTTGGAGAAAAGCAATGTTCCTCTGTGCCTATGTTAAATAGGATGTACCTACAGGTTTAATAGACTCTTTCTGCCAAGTTAATCACAACACAATGAAACTATGTAGCCAGGGTTATTAGTTATTAAACCAGATCACTTTCTGTGTTCTATTTCTACTATCATGAAAAACCTGCAGAATTGACATAATTGAGCCAGAGAAACATGGATCTCACTATCTGTCTCTAAAATCTAAGTATTGATGCTATCTTCATTGTCTTAATCAACAAGACAGAACTGTGTAGGAAACTTGGAAAAAGCAAAAAGGAGCGTAGAAAATCCTTTCTGAAAGTTTTTTAATTGTTCTAGCAAAGTTACAGTATCACTGTCACATGACACAGAACAAAAGTAAAATGGCTATATACAACATAAGTTACAGGTTCTTTGTAAACGTTTTCAGTGAGACATAAGTATTAATTGCCATTAAGAAACGAAACAATAAAAAAACCTAAAAATTTGCAAAGTATAGCCATAGACCTGTTTAGAATTCAATCCAGTGCTCCAAGACACACAGTCTAGACAACTGATTATTATAGTTTGCTGTAGCAAGTTGGATCATTCCCATTCCAGTGTATTAAGTATGAAAGCAGAGGAGAGAAAGAGGGTTTGACATCAGACATCTGAGATCCTATTTTCAGCCTTTTTGAAACACAGCTGCAATCCTGCTGGTTACGAGGTCCTCTGTGCTGTGTCCTCACTGACACTAAGTGGACATCAGAAATCTCCATGAATTGGATCTAAATTCATGAGATGGAAAAAGAGATCTGATACTGATTTTAGTCTCTTTAAAGGGCTGGAGAACTTAAAACACTGACTACATTGGGGTTGGTATACTCCTCTTTAGAATATGGTTTTATCTTTAAAATACCCTTAACATCTTGGCATGTGACTTCCTGTTAGATAATTATCTCACATACAAAGTGGTCTTAACTCTACAGACTTGCTTGATAATCCCTGGGCTGTGGCTGATGCTGGTTGCTGTCAACAGACCTGATCCTGGCCCCGGTTTTGCAGCTCTTATTCCTGGCTTCTTCTCAGATTTGCCTCTTCAGCATAACTAATCTCAGAATTTGGGCTCAGCAGCCCTAGTTCCCAGTGCTGGATGTGCTCTGCTCACCTCAATCAGATACCACAGGACTATCTTCTGTTGGTGTGCTGGTTTTGGTTGGGAAAGAGTTAGTTTTCTTCAAAGTGGCTGGTATCAGGCTGTGTTTTCAATTTGTGCTGAGTAGTGTTCATTACAGAGATATTGTGTTGTTACACAACAGGGTTTATGCAGAGTCAAGACCTTTTCTGCTCAGCACCATGCTGGCAGGGTGGTTGGAGGTGCAAGTGAGTTTGGGGAAAGACACAGCCAGGACATATGACCATATGACATCATGCCCAGTATATAATAAAGCTGGAGGAAAGAAGGCAAGGGGGTGGCATTTGCCTTCCTGAGTAACCCCTATATTAATTCCTTGTT
>JAWWEV010000095.1:67786963-67805455 GCA_035583235.1 Hafferia zeledoni
GAAAAGAATGGAGTCCAGAATACCAGGGCAAGTTTCACTTTCTTAATAATAAAAAAATACAAATTTATCCTATGGTTTGGCTAATGAAAACCATCATTAAATGTAAATAAACTGTCTTCCCCACCACCTTAGAAAAGACGTAAAGTGAATTCAAAATTTCAATGGCTAACTATACATGACAGGAATACCCGAAGGGTGGCTTCTACTGCTGATAAATATCTGATACTGAGCACAATCGTGGTGCTAGATTACAATGTTAAAACACGAAGACATAAGCAAAATCCTGCATAGTTGTGTCAGTACTTTTACCATATGACTTAAAAAAAAAAGACAAGATATGCTATTTTTCTCTTTATATTAACCATTTTGAACAGGTGATAAAAATGACATAGTGGGAAAGAACATTTCCTAAGCAACAGAGGAAATAAATGCAAGAATGGCAGAAGGGAAGCCCATCTTTTTATTCTTTCAGAAATAACAGTCATCAAGAGAAAGTGGATGAATATACTAAACTGTATCAACTGCAATACGGATTAATTTCAAATGAATAACATACCATACTCTAACTCCCAGACTGGCTTGGAGTTTGATGACTAAAACTGTGTGATTAAAAATGCAAATGGCTAACACTGAAACTCTAATTATGATATTTGGTAGACATTTAACATCTTGAATGTCAGGTATATTAATGTGTTTTAATGACATTTTGAAACAGGAAATTTCCTGGGTCTTCTTGATCCAAATATATTGAACAATTTACATTTAAAAGTTGCCATTTTATATAGACTTTATACCGTAAAATTTGGACAATATGGATGAGATATTAGAAGTTTCCAGAATGGATATAACTCAGACATATTTTCCCTTTAATTTACTTTGTTAGACTGTTTTTTGGGGGATAAGGGCTTTTTGGGATTTTCTTTTTCTTTGATTGTCATGACTGCACAGCTGAAACAGCACCACAGTGTGTAAAGATAACATGCTGCTATTCTTGGGCAAGTTGGTAGGTCTGGTTAAAAACAAAGCTCTCTAATTCATCTGGGAAAAAAAAAAAAAAGTGAGTTATTAAGACAAGACCATAAGCAAATCTTTAAAAGCAAAGATTACTTAACTGATTAATTTTCTTTTCTTTAAATGCTAGGTCACACTCTTATTATTAGTGACACCATAATGAGCTGTAATCAAATTATGGCAAAATTTCTACTTTCAAGTAATTTGAACTACTACTGCAAAAATGCAGAGGGAACTATCCTTGATACCAGGAATTCACATTTTTGTACAAATAACATACACAGTAAATGAGGCTGCCTATACTAACCTGCTACTTTGTCAAGGTACTTTTATTTATACAAAGTTGCTCATTACTGTCTCACTTTCAGAACAGCATCTTCACTCAAGTGCAGATTAAGATGAAGAACATGCATTAGTTCCACTCTAATTAAGTATATGCTTAAATAGTTTCCTGAACTGGAACGGTAGTAAACAATATATAAAACTTAGGCTGAAATCTTTACTTTGCTGATGTAAAAATAGCAACTTGGATGTAAAAAACCCACCTTCATATTTCATGCCATCCTCTTTCACATGTATGTGCATCAGGGAAGAAAATGACAGGATAAATCCTCGAGATGGGAGGTCATATTGCTTCAGGCATGGACGGTGGAGAGGCAAAACTGAGTCCCAATTAGTACTGCCTGGTGTGGTATGGTCATGACTCTTCCATCTCTACATTAAAAGCAGGTTGATGCCTAGCTTGTACATAGTGTGCAAGACCAAGATTCACAGACAAAACAATGAAGATTTCAGCAAATAAACACAAAATTAATAAAATGAAAATTTTACAATCAGTCTTTTGAAGCTGGATCAAGTCAGGAACTGGAATGAGTCACACACATCTCCTTCTTTACACCTTTCTATGCTGGTGAAAAATGAGGTCTGGAAGTCCTTCTTGGGATAATTAGCTATCTCCAAATTTTGCTTTTCCCCTGGTTTTAGTAAGGATAGAGTTAATTTTCTTTTTAAAAGCTGGTACAGTGCTGTGGTTTGGATCTAGTATGAATATAATGTTGATAACACAGTGATGGTTTTCATTGTTGTTCTACAGTGCTCACTGTAACCAAACACTTTTCAGTGTCCCATGCTCTGCCAGTGAGCAGGTGCACAAGAAATCGGGGGAAAGCATGGTCAGGAGAGCTGACTCAAACTGGCCAAGTGATATTCCATACCATAGTGTCATACCCAGTATGTAAACTGGGTGAAGTTGGCCTGGAGCTGCTGTTTTCTGTTCAGGGGTGTGCTGGGCATTGGTCAGCAGGTATTGAACTTGTTCCTCTTGGGTTTTCTTCTTCCTCCCTCTCTCTCCTTTTCTTCATTATATTATTATTATTATTATTATTATTATTAGCAGTAGTAGTAGTAGTAGTAGTAGTAGTAGTAGTAGTAGCAGCAGCAGCAGCAGCAGCAGCAGTAGTAGTAGTAGTAGTAGTAGTAGTAGTAGTAGTAGTAGTAGTAGTAGTAGTAGTAGTAGTAGTAGTTGTTGTTGTTGTTGTTGTTGTTGTTGTTGTTGTTGTAGTATTAGTTGCTGGCTGGGTTTAAACCACAACAAATATCCATGACAGGCATCTGGGCAAGCAACTAACTAAGCATTGGTCACCCAATCAATAATACCTCGGTGATTTACCTCACAAGCTGTATCTCTTCATGTGGTCACTGTGAAACCCATGGGTTTCCCTCTGAGCTATTCTGAGGAAAGCAACAGCATTCTGAACTTGCTTGCAAAAAAGCTCAGCACAAGGCTGCTCTGCAGCAGCTCTGTGTGTACTTGCTTTCTTTAGTTAAGAAGAAAAATCCTGATGGCATGATTGTCAAATGAAAAGTCTTCACAACAGTTAATCTCCTGATTCACCAGCCAGACAAATCCCAGTCCACATTCACACTGAGGAGCAATCTAGATCAAGAAGACAAGTGGTGAGAGAGCTTCCCTGTACCTTCACACCTCTCTCCCCCAAGGTGTTCTCCCACTGGAGTCACTCACAGTCACACCAAGCCAGAATTCAGTATGTGGGGAGGACAAAAATCTCTGAGGTGATGGTGAAGATGAGGCAGGTAGAGATAAGAATACGATGAGCCTTTTAAAGAAATAGAAATTATGCTGCTGTTTAATATCCTTCGTGCTGAAGTGACCTTGCAATACTATTCCCAGTGTAGACCCCTGGCTACATGTCCTATATTTTCCTGCTTCAGCTACATGCAATTAGTTGTCTTTATTTTTATCTCTAAACATACAGGTTTTAAGTTATAAACATTTTATTATCTGCAGTTCAGCCATTGTTTTGTTGTTTCTTCTCTCACAGAACAGTTTGCTATCTACATCTTAGTCTCCTTCAAATGTCTTCTGCTCCAAGCTGAAGGGATTACAGGACTTACTGGTTATTCACTAGAGGTTAACATAATTATCAATCAAGAAATGAGCCAACAGTTTCATAGATGTCTGTGTGTCTGACTACATTTACTGCAGTGTGGACAATAAGAAGCTGGGGTTTGGGAGAGATTGTGGAAATACAAGGAGGTAAGCTATGTATAAATGAACAATTGCTAGAGGTAGTTAAATTGATAATAAATAGAATTTCTTTCTAAAAGATAGCAACTCCTAATTTGTTTCTAGAATTTCATTGGCATATGAAAGCATGGACTTTTTTATGGTGGAGAGGTAAACACCACAAAAATTGTTTTAAAAACTATATGAAGATTTCTTAGGACAATCAACTGTGTGAAAGAAATGTTGAAAAATAAAATTCAATTAAAATAAATAGAAATTAGAGCTGTAGAGGAACATGACAGAATCCAGATTTGCATTTTGGTAATGTAAGAAAGTGATTATTCAAAGCTGTGACAGTTTTCTAAGACAATAAAACATCATGAAAACTTCAGTAATTTTAGTTCCAAATATTCATACAACTGTCACAGCTCCATCAAAACAGCACAAGTGGCTTATATGGAGAATATGATGTGATATCACAGAGGTAGGCAATATGAAGGCAAATGGATATAAGTGATGATGGCAACTCCTTACAAATGTAATTAATTTTCATCAGGCATTGACACCAGCAAAATAGAACTGCGCAGATATTCATGGGAAATGAACAGTCAAGATGGAGTCAAAAGGGTTGAATTAATTAATCTAAGTATTCATAAAAAAATTTAGATGAATGGAACTATAGAATCATTAAGATTAGAAAAGCCTTCTAAGATCATTGAGGCCAATTGTTAACCCAGCCCTGCCAAGACTACCACCAACCCATGTTCCCAAGTACCACATCCACAGAGCTTTAAAATCCCTCCAGGGATGAGGACTCCACCACTGCCCTGGGCAACTGTGCCAGGGCTAGAAAAGTCTTTCCATGAAGAAATTTTTCCCTATATTGAATATAAACCTCTCCTGGGGCAACTTGAGACCATTTCTTCTCCTCTGTCCCCCCACCCTGCCCTCTCCCCACCCCACACCCACCTCCAGTAAAGGAGCTATAGAGATTGAGAATGCCCTCTCTGAGCCTCTTTTTCTCCAGGCTGAGTCCTCCCACTCCAGCTCCCTCAGCCACTCCTCATCAGATTTGTGATCCAGACCCTTCCCCAGCTCTCCTCTGAACAGGAGATAGTTTTGAAGAATTTGCTTTTATGTGTCATATTCATTTCTGGATTTTTTTCCGTTAAATTTCTATTTCCACTGTACTTTTTGCAGTTGTTGTCTAGGGTAAGTTGGCCTAAATACATCTGAAATATTTATTTTAAGATCACAGCTCATGCGATCTTTAGAAGGGAGCACTACCTGAGAATGACAATCTATTAGATTTTATTCATTCAAAAAACGAAAGACAAGATGAACACATGGCTCAGAAGTCTAGTCTGTAGTTAGCAGCAGCAATAATAGAACAAATCAGGAAGTTCATATTCTCAATTGAAAATATATCAGAAACAATTCTGTTAGTTTTCAGCTCACCCAAGCACCACGATAAAAAGGCCAGGAAAGTAGTTGTCTGAGCCTCCCTCTGCTGTCAGTAGCAAGACAAAAATCTTCACAGGTAGATATATATCATTTTATGATATGTTTCTATGATATGTGATAAGTCCTGGTTTTCTGCATGGATTTTATAGAGAATCTGGCTAAGTCATTTTATCTAATCACTTTACAATGTATATAATTAACAAAAATGTATATTTTTTGTCATTAAACAGCAGAAAATGCATCTCCCTTGAATTGCAGTTAAAAAGTTCAGAATAAAAAATGAAACTTTTCATTCTCTGCTTGGCGCACTGGCCTGAATAATGGGAACCAAAAATCTTCTGTACAGAATCTTCCACGTAAACTTATTTAAGATTATAACTGGTGTTACAGTAAAGTTACAAATTTCAAAGCAGTTTTAATCCCAAAGCAAAGGAATTCAGCCTGATGCTAAGGTAAGAAATTCAGAATACTGCAATTTCATGATTCATAATATGAGTAAGAGAGCATCTAGTAAACAGTGCTTCACAGTCATGCACTGTAAACTATAAAAATAAAATATAGTATCATATTCTGTAAGTATTTTCAGTGTCTCAACCAGGCACCAGAAAGGTATAGACTGACAGTGTCTGATATATACTGAATAGTTATTCACACAAAAGAAACCAAACCAAACCAAACCAAGTTTGAAGAAAAAATCTAAACAAAAAGAAACAAAATAAGAAACATTAGCTGTCTCAGACTCAACAGAGATATTTCAGGGTTTGAGAAGCATGAAAATAGAGCAACTGTGAAAATGAGAAATCTAAAAGTTGACACTCATACTGTCTGATAACCAGTCAGCTCATTTTGAGCAAATTCCAGAGCAAAATCTCATTGAAGTGAGAATGTTCTGTGGCCAGCTAGCTCTGATCATGAGAATTTACTCAGACAATCTTATCCTGCTATAATAAAACCTTAGGAAAAATGTATAATGAATCCCCTATAATACATTTGTACTTCAAGTAATACATTTTTCTGTGTTACATCATAGAATCATAGAATTACAGAATGGTTTGGGTTTGGAGGGGACGTTAAAGATCACCCAGTTCCACCCCCTGCCATGGGCAGGGTCAGGTTCTACTATCTCAGGTTGCTCCAAGCCCTGTCCAGCCTGGCCTTGGACTCTTCCAGGGAAGGGGCAGCCACAGCTTCTCTGGGTAACCTGCTCCAGGGCCTCACCACCCTCACAGGGAAGAACTTCTTCCCAGTATCTCATCTAAACCTACCCTCTTCCAATTTGAAGACATTACCTTTTGTCCCATTTTTACAGTTCTGGATGAAAAAAAGAGATTTCATGTTGATTTTGTATTTCCTGCTGAAGGAGACTGCTGTAGAGGGAAGTGCTTTCAAAAGAAATGCTCTTCTCAGATTTTTCCTTGAAGAGAGTAAGACAACTCATGTGTGGAAGGGTAAACAACTACATAATTCTTTTCAGGACTAAGACTGTACTGGCAAAACTTACAACTTTGATGACAGGCTTCCCAGGGAGACCAGGAGCTGTAAAAAGCATGAGCTGCCCTCCTAACCTTGAACTGAATGGGCATCCATGGACTTGACTGAGCCCACAGCTTATTCCTCTGGGGCCAAACAAAAGTGTACAAGAAAAGCTGCTCCATGAAGGCTACATAGGTAGAATCTCCAGAGGGGTTCTTACATTCACATCAAAATTTTGAAAAAGCTTCTAGAAAATAAGTCTTACAGCTCAGACCCACAGCCCATTATTCAAAGGATCTTGTGTAGTTAGCTCCTCTCTGACTTGCCCAATGAAATTAATGTATTGCAATGATCAGTAGGCAAAGTCTTATGGGTATTAAAAAAAAATACAAACCCAAAACCTTTCAGTAATGACATAGGTCCTACTTATAAAATATTTTAACATAAAGCTGAAATTTAGCATTAATATGACATGATCTCAAATAGGATCACATTTTTAATGTACTTTTAAAAATGAATATGTTCTAATTCTATCTAATAGATACTTATCTATTATACAAGTTTTAAACTTAGTGAAACCAGGTGTTCATGTGGAGTAAAGTGATGAGGCTTTACTAAAGTGAAACTACCAGTAGTAGTTTCAAACAGGTGGTCGGTCCTACATGCTTCAGAAAATCTGATGATATTAAGACACCCTTTTTAATATAATGATTTTTCTGTTTGAAAATACTGTAATTAAAATGTTATCTAATTGCGCACTTAGTTCTTTATTATTTTCATCAAAATGGAAATGGAACAAAACACATAAAATAAATATTTCTTAGAGGAATTGGCAAAACTGAGGAATGGACAGAAATAAGGAATGGGCAAAACCAAGTAATGGACACAGATAAATGTTCAAGGCCAGGACGGGTGGGACATTGAGCAACTTGGTTTAGTGGAAAATGTCTCTGCTCACAGCAGAAGCATTGGAACAAGATTCCCTTTAGGATCACTTCAATACAAACCATTCTATGACCCTGTGAAAGCCTTAACCATTCATATCTATACATTTTCCCCCTGAATCCCCAAATACAAAGTAGAACAATATCAGAAAGGACTGGTGCAGCTGCAGTACAGTGGAAGGGAATGAAGGATGGAGGGAACCTTGACATCAGACAAGATATACACATCACAATAATGACCTAGTCTTTTTTTTTTTTTCTCCTCACAATTGTTCCCCTATGTTGTTCAAAGAAAACAGAAAGTATTTATTCTTTAGGCTGATGAATGCAACAAAAATATTTTTTTTAAGAAGGAATACAGACAAAATAATTTTTTAAGACATTAAAAATCATATGCATACGTAAAGGCAATAATTTCACCGAAGCCATCATAAAATAGAAATATTATCTAAAAATAATAAGCTTGGTTTTGTTTTTCAGTAGTGTTTCTCCTAAGACATAATTTTAATTGCAGATTAGTGTTGTTATAGTTCTGTTGATAGATTTTAGGCAAGCAACACACATCATTAACTGTAGGGGATTGTATTTCAGACAGGAGCTTTGTCTGGCCAAGCTACTACAGCCTGTCTGATTGTTGCAGAGTTGTCATTAAATGGAAGTGATGCCTGGTAATATTGAACTTCATGTTATGTTTTGAAATAACATGAATAACATTACAGTAGTTTTAATGAAATTCATAGGAGAAAAATGTCATTAAACCAAGCAACAATACTGGCCCTGGTGCCCTGGTAAAATTCCAATCTGGCTGATTGCATTCTGACACCTCCTATTTTTCAGTTTGAATTTGGTATGTTTGTGTACCTCACTGTTTGTTAATTGATATGTTAGTGCCCCTACATCATCAGCTCACTGCTGTCTGTCATCCCAGAGTTAGCTGGTTGTCACTCTTGCCCATCCTAATGCTTTTAATAAAGCTGTAACTACAGCGCATGACCTTGAAAAAGATCCCTTTCAATCTACCTTCTCACAGTTCATCAAGTTATTTAGATATTGCTTAACCTAACAAATGAGCATAGATATAACTTATTTCAATTTTTGTTAAACAAACAGCACAGCTTCATGTCCCTTTTCTGAAATAATGTGATGCTGAAGTCCATTAGTATGTGCTCAAAGCTGTGCACAGAGGTGACCTGCTACACACTGCTGGTTTAGTTTGGGTTAGGAAGGTTCTCTGAGTAGTATCTCATCATCATCTGTATTTAACCATGATTTGCTTTGAATTGTGGAGTCATCTCTGAAAATATGCCCTAAAATGGGTGCTTCAGGAGCACAGCCTATGCACCTCAGCATTAACTAATTATGGAGACACCAGTAGTGGATTAGAGAAAGTCCAAAGTTAAGAAAATTTTCAAAATGTGGACTTCAGAATAAATTGCTTTGTCCTACAGCTCTGCTCTTGTTGGTTCATACCATTTGCTTATGGACACATAGTCATATTCAAGTGCTTTATTCAAGTGAGGAGATCTGCTTTGTACTATCTCACTAGTCTTTGATTTAAGGGTCAAAATCTGGATTGAAGTATATTTGATAAAGCCTTTCTAACATTGCTTAACTTTGGCAGTTGTAGAGGGCTTATGGGGGAAAGAATTTTGAAGATCTAATTCCTGGCTCATTGAAAGCTTTTAAAATTGTAGAACCACAATTTGGAGTTTCCTTGTTTACACATTCAAGCAGGATTTTTGGTGGTGACCTCATAGACCTTTAGCCTGTCTGTCACATCTCATGGTCGTAATCTCTAATATTATTCCCAATTCCTCCCCCATGCCCTTTAATGTTGAATAATGTTGGTGAAATCCAATCCAGACACACATGTACATAAAGTTTCCTCTTTGTGACACCAGACAAGGTCATTAGCATTTGAATCAAGCATATATTTTTATATGCATTGACAGTGATTAAAATATAATAGTTCAACAAAAATTAAGATCAGAAAGAAGCGGTGCCAAATATCAGTGAAAGAGTGTCTTTGTATCACTTAGTGAATAAATTATTCCAGCAAACCTCATCCATAAGTAACTGTACGTAATCAATCATATCCCATTCCTGTTGGGATCAGGTGCAATGTCCTGTTCTCTCAGCAAGACACATCCCTCCCAGTCTGGTGCATAAGCACATGGCAGTGTTGTTTTAAGCTTCAAGCTGTGCATTAAACTGCAGCTGGATTTTCAGCATTAGGGTTTTGTCAAAGCCTGGTTTAGGGAGAAAGCAAATGATCTGGAAAACAGGTGTGAAGTTTTAAATGTAAATAATCAGATCTTTAGAACCAATTTCAGGCTTAAAAGTGACTTAGATTTTCTTCAGGTAGAAGGAAGAAGACCAAGAAATGGGCGGAAGAGTGACAGGATAAGTAGGAAAGAGTAGACAGGATTGTGTGAGCATAGATGCTAATGAACCGAAAAACACCATTTTATTTAATTGTTACATATGTCTGCATAGAAGTCAGACATTTTAAAGCAATCATAGTGCAAATTAGGAGTATCTTAAGATTCCCATATAGGGAAATATTTATTTTATTTCTTCCTTTTCAAAGTTTCTGTTTAAGATTAAGGATATTTTCCATTCAGTACCAGGTCACAACCAAGCCATTCTAACATTGCATTAACTCACTCCCTTGCACACATACACATCTAACTTACTCCCTCACACACACATCAAAACAAACAGCAAGGAAGAAGCAGAGTGGGAGCAAAGGAAAAAGGGTAAGCAAAGGTTATTAAAGTCCTTGAGAGAACCACAGTTATTGCCCTTGTAGTCAAAGAAATGTGCTGCTCTCTCTGTGGAGGTAGCTGAAATCTTGTATACAAACCATGGTGAATTCAAGTCTTCTGTCTTCCCATCTTACCTGAACATTCTAATGACATAGTCATTGGATCTTCAGGTAAAGATAATAAGTATTTCTTTATTTTAAATGGATTTTTAGTTTTTCCGTCTGAAGGTGAGAAGCTTTTAATTAAATCTAGTGTTCTTAGGGGGGAAAAAATCTTTAATGGCTGGTAACTTCCAAAGAAAATAGGGGATTTTTGCCACAAAGGTCCTGACTCAAGCTTTTCCCATGCTGAACATTATATAAATAACTTCCAAAAAAATAGTCAAATATTTTCCAGTAAAAATAAATAATGTTTGCTTGTGATTTTCCAAGGTTACTTTAAGTTCCATAACACATGAATGAAAAGTGCCACAAAAATCGGAATTTATTACAAGTCTTAGTTTGCTAGTCTTTGAATAAACCTCATCTTGTCCTAATAATTCTCAGCAGTACTGTACAACATATGCTATTGCAACCCCTGAGGTAGTCAAGTAAAATCAAGCCAAAACCAGTGAAGAAGTCATTTACCTGCCTGAACTCTTCAAGATCTGTTTTGTTTCCCACCAGCACCACGGGGATGTCATAGGTGTGCCGGACACGATAAATGAGTTCCTTAAACTCAGCAGCTTCTTGAAAGGATTGGCGGTCTGTGATGGAATAGCAGATAATGAAGCCTTCTCCACCTCGCATATATTGGTCCCTCATGGCTGTGAATTCTGCCTGCAGATTAGGAAGAACACACTCAGTAATTTGGCAAAAAAATTATCCATCTGTAAATAATAAACTTGCTGAAAACTTCCCTGATTCCTCACATAAATTTATGTACTAGTTTTACTCTTTTAATTACTGCTTGATGAAAATTGTGCATTCTTTTGGGTTCATTGGTGCCAATAATAAGAATTTCTCTCATGACATTTTTTTTCTCCTTTTCCCATCAAGGGAACTCTGTCCTTTATGAATATGAACTTGTAATGCAATTGCCTGCATATAGAAAATACTGCCTTATGTACTACCAGAACCTTTTGCAGTGCTGTCAGTACAAATAGGTGACTGGCATTTGAATGAATATTAAGAGATGTAAAAAAAAAGCTATGTTAGTATCTAAGGATCAAGACAGGTACAAATTCCTTACTATGCACTCAATTCAGAAGCTCAGTAAAATCAAAAATATATTCATTGATTCCCATCAGTTTTGGAATAGTGTCTAGCAAAACAGGGATGCAATCTACAAAAAGTTCTGCTCTTTCAAAGGCTCTCAGAGAAGTTGGGGTTTCAGTTTAATTCCATTAAAGAAGAATGAACAATTTCAAATAACATTAAAATGGGCCAAATTTTCTCCTCCTGCATTTTTCTCTTTTTATGTATGTATTTATTGTCACAGAAACGCTTCTGATTGCCAGGATGTTTTTTTCAGAAGTACTTAACAAGTGCAATATTGTACAAAAATCAAGATTTAGTTTTTAAAAACTATTCTCAGGCACTGTGGCTTGAGAATATGTTTTAAAGCCAGTTTCCTTCTCAACTTTGTTTGCTTTTCTTGATCGCAGCCCGGAATAACCCAATACCATGGCAACAGTCGGTCAAGATCAGAATCCTCCTGACTGAATCAGTTCTCCAGAGATATTAAGATGCAGGAAGGTCTGATAAAAAAGGAATACACATATCAACATTGGACCAATTTCTATGAACAGCAGGATGCAATATCAAATCCTGTATTTTTAACTCTATTGAGAATTTAAGGTAGGATTTTTAAAACAGTTTATGTTATAGATATATATCCTAAATATTTGCTGAAAATTGAAGGGAAATGGTTGATTTATGCTCTTTTAAAAGTCTCAGCCTTAAATCTCTCTCATAGTTACTCATGTTGATTGACAATGCTTCCTGTGAACAGACTTTCGTGATGACCGTTATTATTTATTTATGATGTGTCTTTTACCCAAGGACTTTATATGTCATTCAAAATATTTCACCTGCTATGGGAAAAAGTTCATAGAACTAAGCTTCAAAATGGCAAACTAATAGGTAATTTAAGGGTAAAATTCTTCTTTGAGACTTACCCAGAATTTCAAAATCTCTAAATTATCACCATTGTCGTCCCAGGAGAATTTATTAACTACCAAGCTACAGCATAGAGTGGATGAGGTCATACTGCAGCCTATCCCTTTGTAACTGGATGTGCAAGCAGTAGGGCACTGGTGGGGAGAAACACTGAAGATATCAAACAGAAAGGATTCCTCATTCTATGGTTTAGACAAGACACTGAATTGAAATGCTCTTCCAGGTCTTTCCCTGGCATCTATATTAGACGAACACTAGATTTAAAACAATTCATGACTAAACTAGAGGTTTTAGATTAAGAGTGGACAGTGTTAATGACAAAACACAGTCATTAACTCCATTACTTGCCCTCAGATCCCAGGCTTGTATACCAGAACAAAGGGTCACTACAGCCCCCATCTTCATGCCCCTGGTTTTGTCCTCTTTGCATGAATCACCTAAAACTGTTCTGCACCAGGAACTGAACTAGGCCAGGATCTCTTCAGACTTAGCAGACAATGAAAACTTTTTGTGAAGTTAAACATGTGGATTAGGCTCCTGAATTCAGTTGTCTGTGCAGCTGCATTCAACTACCTAAGCCCTTGTTATAATAAATGGTAAGCTAGTCAATGCAATTAGTAGACTACAGATTACTTCAGCTGAGGAAAAATTATTTCTCTTTAGATATCTAATTATCTTTTGTTGTTGTTGCACGTATTACTTATTTTTCCAGCATTAATAAAACTGAATGGAGGCTCTAGCTAAAAGTACATTTTCATATGGAACCTAAAGCCCAGATGAGATGACCTGTATTCCTGAGTTAGAAATTTCATTAATCAACTACTCTAGGACTGTACAATTGCTCTGTACAGCTTTTTAGAAAGAATGAGCTCTTGTTTAAGTGAGGTGATCCACCTCTAAGAAGCGCTTGGAACTTTGTACAGTCTTTAATAGCCATTTATGGCAAACTAGGAAGGAATTAGGTCACATATCCGTGTTTAAGTTACTCAAAGTAAGTGATGTTCTGCAGTGTGAATACTCTCCGGGTCACTCCCCAAGGATGCTTAATGGCTTTCCTTGACTGACAGGAGACCCTGGGTTCCTAATTTTACACACCTAGTCATTCCAAAGGGACAAAGTCCTCAGTGTTTAGGAAGTGCCACTCTTGAGTCAGAATCATTTACCTACATATTCTGGTTCATGCCAGGGCATAGTTAAGACTTCAAGGATATGAATGAATTTATCTATGCAATTTTTTATATTGTTGCTGAAGATATATTAAACAGGCAAAATATTTCAGCATTGTGTTCGCAGTGATCCACTTTCAGAGGCATTAAGTATTATGTGCAAACTGGAATGGGTACATCCACTTGCCTTTCTGTTGTTAACTAAGCATGTCATTTCCATTCCAATTTTTTGCTGTTGACTATTACTTCTCAGCTTTTTCCCCTTGGCATGATTACATAGTACAAAGTCAAGGACTCCAGGGTCACACATAAATAAACGTTTTATTTGACTTCAGAAGTGGATTTTTCCTCTGTTCACCGGGAACATCAACATAGTAATATATACTAAGAGAAAGAATGAATATAATTATCCATAAACATATAGTAAACTTTGCAACACTGTATATACATGACAAAGGACTAAGATGCAGTATTTTTTTTTTGACAAATCCTACTCCACATTTCACATTTTTTTTCTGTTTTTTTACAATAAGAAGAACCAAACCCCAAGTTCACCTGGGTTTTGTGAATGTTCAGGAGTAGGTAGAGATAGACTCAACGGTTTAACAAAATGAGTAACTGTATCTGTGCAGCTGGCACACTAATATTTTCTTTAATTGATTCCTGCTGTACAAGGGACCTTTTAAAAATTATACAGGAGCAGTACTGGACACCAATTTCAACTCAATAAGGGAAAAATATGAAACATTCCCAAGTCAGTAAATGCCAAAGGGAAGAGACAGAAAGAAATCACACCCCCTCAAAAGGAAATCAGTTCTGAGAATTAAAGTGAAGATTTGTCATGCTTACAGCACTTTGCAGCTTGACATCACTCTCTAATACTCTCTTGTGTATTATGACTAAGACTTAACTGAAAAGTTTGGTTAAAGCTCTTTTGAAACAAAATCATCCTTCTTAGGAGATGTGATACTTGAGAAAAAGTACCAAGCCTGGATAGAAACAAAACTTTTCTAAAAGTTGAAGTCAGGCAGCATAACTTTTTTCCTTTTCTTTTTCCATTAGCTCTGAATGCAGGAAAAAACTGTTATCAATCCTCATAGGACTATATGTGTCTATCTGTTGTTGAAGAACATTGGCAAGTAAATCTCTGGATGATTAGATTGCTCCTAAGTAGATGTCAAATTTGCCTTTCATCAGTTATCAGGCATCTCACATGATTTTTCAAAGATATCAGAGTGCCCTCACAAAGACTTACAGCAGCTTCCTCAACATGTTTGGATATGTCTCATGCTGTCACAATAAATTGCACATACCGATCTTGACTAAATTATCCTTTGTTTATTCCCCTCTACTCAGGGTACTGTACCTTCCTCAGACTTTCCTGGGAGGCATAAAAACCTGGAAGGCATAAAAGCACAACTTGCTTCTGAAGGTTGAGGTGGAGAAAGTCCTATGTGTGTTAGTATTTTTCATGTTCCTCATCACTGGATACTCACTCATTCCAGCAGCAGCCACACATTTTTCCTAATCTTCATGGAGTTGCCAGTGTACCTTTAGAAACTTATCTCGTTGCCTTTTAATATCTCAAAATATTCAACTCTAGCAACACTTTGTCTTTCATAATCCAGTCTGTTCACAGACAAGAAATACTTCCCTACCTATTCTTGGGAGACTGTCCCTCTTTCTTATTTCATTCTTCTCTGTATGCTTCCTTTTCCTATTAGCTTTTAATGTAACAACTTATCAAACAGAAAATACATAAGCTCTGTTCTCTCTTTCTTATCTTGACTTAACCACTTTTACTCTACTTTTCATAATGAGAAAGAGAAATCTTTTTATAAAGAGCAATATTTTTAATAAATTTTGAAATTAATACTGTTCTCATGGAAACATAAATAAAACTTATTTGTTCCTTTTTTTTTCATCAGAGATCAGACTCCTTTCAAAATAAGATGAATATCTTAATATCTCCAGAGGAGGAAACAAAGGCATTAATCAGCAAAGTCAGACTACACATAGATACCTAGATCTCTATGAAGATCTAGTTAGTATTTAGGGGTTGCTATGAAACATAACAGTCTGCATTGCATGTTCTGCTCAGAACAAACCTCTATAGCTGACTGAAAGACTCTAGGAAAATGTAACACAAAATTCACTAAAGACAAGTATATTTCTTTCCTGTTTCCTAAAAATATCCTCCTGAACAATGCTGGAGAAAGAACACTGGGCTAGAAAAGCTTTTATCCAACTCAGAATACAAGTTGTGTAAAAACAGTATCTTCCACATCACCACTTTACAGCAGCAGAACTCTAAAGTGAAGCCAGTTCTCCCAGCCCGCCATGTTATACAGTGCTAATAGATAGCCCTGTCAGTCCCGAAAGAATACAAGGGGGAGAAGAGAAGAACAAAAAAATATGGGACAAGGCAATGAGTAGAAGGTCAGCATATCTATCTCTTCTTTTTCATTGTGTGATAATGTGTTTAAGGAGTAAACATAATGCAACGCTTAGAAGTGCAGTCCTTCTCCACACTCCTCAGATGTGTGGTGCTTAGAAATTTAAAGATGCGGCACCTTAGAAATAAAGGTGTGATGTTTTTCAAACTAAACAGACATTCCACATATTTTGATGTCTGTTCATTTTTTATTATCTTGGTTTGTATCTCTGGAAGAGGTCAGAGGCTCCCCAGGGAGGCTAGCCTCACAGTCTGAAGAATGTCACTTTCTATATCTTCTTGTCTTATGTTCTGCTTGACTTTAGAACCGGGAATCTGCTAACAGATGTTCTTAATCAAAACTGTCTCCCTGATTACCACAGGGGTCATTTTTATTATGAAGTGGGTTTTTTTTTACATTTATAGTGAACACTTGAGGGGGTGTGATATGTTCCTGAAAACAAGCAGGATATTGCTCATCTACAACAATGAACAAACAAGGGTAAAATGAACAAAAAGGACACAATAAACTTAGAGAAGGGGTAAAAACTTCAAATAGTGATAGAAGCAAAAGTAGAGACAATAAAAAAATATGTGAAACTGCATTTTTCACTTAAAAATATCAGAATGTTTTATAAAAAACTTGAAAATTTCTTCTGTCTCAGAAAAATTTTTGGCAATACAGTCAAACATTAATTTTTAGGATGAAATCCTTTATAAAACCAAAGTGCAACTCTCCCATACCTCTCTATAGGTACATTCTCTTACACACATGAACATCACAGTTGACTTCATTGGGATTACCTGTCATATACCTGGCTCTGCTTGTCATAAAATCTCCTTGCCCTAAAGTGTGCCTTTTTTACCTCTTGAAACACATTTATCTAAGGAAAGTACTCTGATGAGAAGTGCTGTGATAATTACATGGTTTTCAGAAATTTTATAGTTTGTTTTTAATTTTCTTTGGTAGGGTAGAGTGATGATAAAAGCAAGCAGGTTTGAAAAGATTATTTGTAATAGCAAGCAGCAAAAAATCTGCAGCACTTATGTTTCAAGTAAGAAAACACTAGAGAGAATGTTAGCTGAATATTATATTTTATAACCACTATAACACCAGTACTAACCTAGATGCAGAGGGTGGGCCTTTGTTTCATCTAGTTTCTGCCCCTGAAGAGGTAGTCATCTATTCTACATTATAGGATTTATTTAGTCTTCAAGTCCCTCTCTACAGTCAGTAGAAAGAGATGATCAACTCCAGAGAATAATTCAACCCATCCTCAGTGAAGTGTTTAAAATATCAGGGGTGACTTTCTTTCATACCTCACTGCCTCAACAGAAACTAAATGCCAGTCCCAGGCTTTGAGAACCACAGTATCCCAGTCATATCCTTCATGCATTTAGATGATAAATCTTGTCCTCCTCTTCATTTTAAACTTTTTGTTTATCTTCTAACAAGACTGTTTTATTCCCAATGGAGTTCAAAAAATCCAGAGAATAATGCCTAAAGCTAATACGGGATTTTTCCCTCCACAGCACTTGGCAGTGGGAAATGCTGTCCCTCAGCATGAGTTAAGTAACACTAAGAGATGACAAAGTTACACTTTTTCCATCACAGAAGCCAAAGTTCCAAACCTGCTGCCTTTGCTCGCAGGATTCCAGCCTCCACCAGCTATAGGTTCCCAGCAATGACACAACAGAAAACAAGAAAGCACAGAACAATGTCAACATCACATTCTCTTATTTCCTCTCTCCAGTTTCCAACCATCCTTTGCAAACAGCAAAACCAAAAGGAGTTACCTAGCAAAAGATAGAGAAAAATTTGCAGCAGGTGGTACTCAGCCACCTGTGCCAGTCTAAACCATCTGCCACATCTCTATGAGGAAGGATGGGAGCTGAGTAACAGCTCAGACACAAACCACAGAAAATGCAGGGGCTCTGGCTTAAATACTGGAGGACAAGAATTGATTCTTTGCATCAAGTCTCTACACTGTTCTGGTTGTACATCAAATCCCTCTCTCATGACCTTTTTTCCCTGCTGTAGTAATGATCCAGGAGCAGTTCAAAATGAGATTAGTATAAATGAGAATTAGCCCATAATTCTGAAGTGGAAGTGGATTATTATTACAATCAGTCCCTTGATTAATGATCAGTCAGTGTCTCACGCCTTATAATTACAGGAAAGAATCCTTGCTTCTGTTATAAAACAGCAATATCCCTTTCCTTCTCTGAATTTGTACCGGGGACAAACTGCACGTCACTGATGATGGGAACAGAATGAAGAAAACAAAAAAGATGTAGTTTATGTTTCTAGCAGACTAATGTCTTTCTGAACTCAATCTGACAGCCTTCCAAGACAATATTATGACCTCCACATTGTACAAAATCAGTAGGTTTTTTAACTCTGGGAATGAATATGTAAAAAGGTACAGCATGCCTCAAAATTAATCTGTAATTTAGAAACAACCAGGAACTCCCTGTTTGAGCTAATTTATCTACCTGGAAAGGGAAATAGAGGGACAATAGTCATAACAGGTCATCTTTTCTAG
>JAWWEV010000095.1:67805555-67823455 GCA_035583235.1 Hafferia zeledoni
TCATCTTTTCTAGAAGGCAGAGATATAATAATACCCACTTTTGTGACAAATAGCAGCTTACTTTTTAGTTGCTAATTTCCAGTGGTTTCCAGGTAAGCTCACTTAGATTTTGAAGGTTTGTTTGGGTTTTTTGGTTGGTTTTTTTTTGTTTTGTTTTGTTTGTTTGTGGTTGGTGTTTTTAAAAATTTTTATTTATTTATTTATTTATTTTTTACAGCAAGCACCTCAAGATCTCGCCTGTGGCAAGAAGGTGGTCCAAGCCAAGTGAGTCAACTGAATGCATGTCAACAGCTTAAGAAACATGATTAGACACTCACTGAGCACGAAATTCAAGTATAGATTTACATCCCTAATTTTCAGAAAATTTTTGCTGAAAACTTTCTAAAACAGTTTCCCTCTCCTACTCTTCCTTACACTCTTGTTCTTCAGCATGAACCTTCTCACTCTAGAAACCAGTCTTCAGGCCCAGGGAGGAGATAATGTTACATTAATCCTCAGTTCAGGATCCTTTCTGAAGACAAGTACATTTGCATGGAAAGGCATGGGTTGAGCTGGCAAAATGCCAACTGCCCAATAGAGAGTCTTTTTCCCCCACTGAGAAAAGGGAGGAAAGGGAAAAAAAAATTTCAAACTACATTTATGCTTAAACTAACTATATATATTTATACAGAAAAGAGAAAATTAAAACTACAATATAACAGATAATTACACAAGTTAGAAATAACAAGAAATAACTCCCCACTCCCCAGTCGAAAAGAGATTCTATCACTCTGGACCTATAAGCACTTCAAAAGAAACTCAACAAGAAAGAGGAAGTATAACAACAAAAATGTTTCTACTTCCCCAAATTCAAACAAAATGCAAGTAGTGGCTGCAGCAGCAGGGCCCAGACAGCAGGGCACCTGTAGCATATCCTGTCTTTACTTAGGCCATGATGGAACTGACCAAACACCTCTCACTCCTGCACTCATATCTTAGGTTTGTGTCATTTGGTATGAAATATCTCCCTGGTTACTTAGTCAGGTGATACTTGTCTCTCCCAATCCACACAGACTCCTTGAGCCTGCTAATTTGAGGCTTAACTAAAACTACTACAGAGATGGATTTTCCCCTCTGGATAATACATTTTTAAACACTGACTACAGAAGAGACTTTATGAAAAACTAAAGTTCTGACTATAAAGAACAAATCAATTACAAAAAATTTGGTAATTTCTTGATATAAATTACTGCATCAAGTTAATTCATGACGACATGAATCTGATCTTCATCCAAATGAGTCTGAGACTTAAGACTAATATGTCTAAACTTTCACCCTATCTGCAAATCACAAATTTGTGGTCATCTTTTTTATTGATTTTAAATCATTATTAGTAAAAATCTATTTTCATCATAATGAAATTATGTTTCCCACAAGTGGGTTTATAGGTTCAAGTTTCCATTCTCTTCAGCTATGATATTGCTTCCTATCATATCTGGTACTGGTCACAGTCACAGACCTTGCAGGATTAAGTCTCATGAAAATCAAGCAAAGGCATTCCTTCCCATCCTACTAAACCTGCACTGGCACTCAGACCCTCCCTCCAAATACAGCTTCTCTTCACTGAGATTCCTAGAGTTCTCACTCTAATTGTCCCCCGCCTCCAAGTAGAAATGCCAGTTTCCTGTAAATGTGCTTTTGTTAACTTTATTAGTCCTGCTCTTCCCAAGATGGCTAGTCATATGCGGTAATGAAAATGTACAGTCCATCACCTAGGAGGTGATATCTGCTTTTCATTCACCACAAAATATGGATGGAATCACCATATCAATTCTCCATAATGCCAGTAAAAATGCCTTGGTGCTACACTCCCTAAACCAGATAACTGTCTTTTTCTTTCATATTAATACTAATACTCTCTCTCTTAGGGATAAACACCTTAGTAATTTTCTCCTAAATGCAGGCACTGAAGCAATCTTCATTGTTAACTGCCTCTAAAACCCCCAAATGCATTTGGTTTATCATGCACCACATAATACTTTCCCCCTATTCTCATTGATATGCAAGAAAGAATAAAGGCAGTTTTCACCTTTTATCACAAATGCATCATAAATGGTTAAAGGGAAAAAAATAACAGCATAGTAAGAATATTTTAGTAAACAGCAGAGATAGGGAGGAGGGTAAAAAAGGGGGAAACAACCCACTAGTGAGAGGTAATGACTGCAGCTGTGAGCAAGGGCTTGCCAGAGATTCAGATATGCTCTTGTCAGTTTTTGTGGCCATCACAGACTTTCCACCTTTCTCAGGGAGGCTTGTGCAGCCTTGCAGAAGTAAACCAGGAGGCTGTGGAGTCAGACGTCTCATTGCTCTGATAAATGACTGCAAATGATATCTTGGCTCGCATATATGATGACTTCCATAACAAGTGTGCTTACCTTAAAAATTCCAACACATGGGTATTTCTCTCCCTGCCCCTGTGCCCTACTAATCTGCAGAGATATAATTTGAGCTAAGAATCTGAAAAGGAGGAGAAGGAAGAGGAAAACAATCTACAGAGTGGCTATTTTAGACTTTTGTAGCATTAAATCAATAGTGCGCTCTTTTCTGGAGCTGAAATTTATCTTAGTCTTTATCTGAGGAATGTGTTCCCTGGACACTACATAAATCACCACCAAAATGAATGCAAAAAACTGTCTTATAGATACATGGATTTTGTATTGCTTACAATACTAAAATCCAATGTGGCTCCATGACAAAAAAGGACTAAGTTGTCATGTCCCTGTGACTTCCAGCACAAAGGAAATCCTAAAGTTATTTTTTTCTTTCCTTTCCATTTGCACAAATATTTCTGTCTCTTGCACCTGAAGGAGCTAAAGGATAGCTGGAGAGGGACTTTGGACAAGGGTCTGGAAAGACACAACAAAAAGGAATGTCTTCAAACTGACTGAGTGCAGGGTTAGATTGAATATTAGGAAGAAATTTGTCCCACTGAGGGTGGGGAGGCCCTGGCACAGGTTGTCCAGACACATTGTGACTGCCCCATCCCTGGAAGTGTCCAAGGCCAGGCTGGGCAGGGCTTGGAACATCCTAGTCTAATGGAAGCTATTCCCAAGGCAAGGGGTTTACAGTCACTTCCAACCCAGAGCATTCTATGACTCTAGGAGCCTGAAAAACAGAGTCACTTCTGAGACATGCCAAAACTGCTCATCTGCATGTCCAAAAACTAGTGGAGGCTGACTTCTTCAGCTTTCTTCAAGGTGTTAGTCAGGCACCACACTGATTTATTACACAGATGCAGTCAACATAGCTACTGCTAAGCTTGTGAGTTTTTTGTCACTTTAAAAGAAAGGATTGTTCCCTGCCATGGCTTGTTTCACATGACCCCACGGCACTGATAGCAACCTGGAACACCTCTGGCAACAACTTATTCTCCATATCTATTAGGTGCAAAACAAAAGCAGGCACAAAAATCTATGCAAGTTATGAAAGCTTTCTCCTATGGAAGTGAGAAAAATATATCCAAAATATAGCCTGTTGAGGAAAAAAAAAGAACCCACACAATAAAAAAACCCCAAACCAAAACCAAACAAACAAAAAAAACCCACCAGAAAATATTTTAGTGTTTTTTTTTCACTATTTTATTGTGTTTCTACTTTTTTCCTCAGTTCCTCTTTGAAAAATCTGTATGGATGCAAAAATATTTCTCAGATTATAAAGGATAAGTAACAAGCAAAGGAGTTCAACATTTTTCCTGTATTGTCTCATTGGGTTTTTTTTTTTTTTTTTGTTCGTTTGTTTGGTTTTGATGTTGTCCTGTTGGTTTACTTGTTTTGGGTTTTTTAAGGTTTTCTTTCTAGTGATGGGTTTCTTTGTTTGGTTGGTTAGTTTTTTGGTTTGGGGTTTTGTCTTTTTCTGGTAGTGTTGAATTCCACTTCCACGTTCTGGGGCAAAACAACTGAAACTTTAGCAACAAAGACATCTTTTGGTTTTGGTTTTTACCATTCCATTCCTGATACTGTGAAATAAAAATGACATTTTTAGAAAGCCTCTTCCAGCAATTTTTCTCATGCAGTTTTGCAATTTAAGGATTTGGATGATTCAGATAAGACTATGTAACTTTTTACTTCTGTTCCCTTTGTCTGAAGACACCACCATTCAATGCATTAGTTAAAGAAACCAGCAGGAACAGAATAGCATAAAAAGGACTTTTTGAAAATTCCATTTTTTTCCAACAATTTTCTGAGAAGCATTAACACCATGCTCTGAAAAAGACTCTTCGCTTGTTAATTTGGTCAGATGAAAAGGCACCATGTGGTGCTGTAATATGTGCTTGTTTTCTCAGCATTCAAGCCAAATTTTAGTCTTGGAATTACCTTTATGATCTGAGGTTTGTGAAAACTGATAGAGCTAGAATACAGTTTTCTGCCCACTGGAGTCCCTGGTTTGTGCACAGGTGCTTGATAACAAGTAGCTTTTGATAGCAAACCTCTGTGAAATTGAATTCCTAGTGAGAGTATCTAGGGCAGATATATATAAAGAAATCAGGACACATTTAGAGTATGTCCAGTGTCTGCTGGAACTTCCAAATTCTTAGTGACATTCAACAGTGGAAACAAAAACCACAGAATAGTTTCTAATGCTAGAAGAAAAGGTAAATTTACATTATCATAGTCTTGTGTAGGACCTGGATTAAACTTATCCCTATAGGATGTGTTTATATAGGTGTTTTCCATCCATATTTATAGGATATTTTATATAGGTGTTTGGAACAAACTAAACCAACCAAACAAAACACCCTAAAATCTCAAGTAAAAAAAAAAAAAAGCATTAACAATAACAAAACAATTATAATTAATAATTAAAATACTAATACTACTACTAATAATAATACAAAACACAAATAAAATCACAACAACAACTGAAAAAGTAATACAGAGAAATACTAAAAGGAAAAGTTTGGAAATAATTAAAAATTATTTTGCTATTTTTATAAAAATTTACAATAACATTTTAAATGCTTTCACTTTATTAAAAACCCCCAAAAAGCTGCAGAATCACTATGTATTTTTCTGGGTTTGGAAGTTACTAATTAAAGAAAGACAAAGAACAGTGAGAGAGAAGACATTTCAAGAGAAAATAAAAAGAAGGCTTTCTTGAAAGAGAACAGAAAACACTGAAAAGTATTACTCCACCTGCAATATGGAACTACTCCAATTGACTTTCCTTAAGTGGAATGGTAGACAGGGGCAGGAAATCAGTATTTTCAGAATCAGTCAATGCTGATGTTCACCCTAAATACTTGCTTCTTGCAACATGTTATTGCCCTGTTTGACAGAAAGATAAATGCAGACCTAGAAATACAAAGTTATCCACCTTTTATATCATCATGATTCATTCTCTGACAGGGATGAGAAAGGAATTTGGGAATCTTGGTTGCCAGTTGCCTGTTCTTTCTTCACTAATACACTCTCTTTTTTGACAGCATATGCCTAGATCTTTTCCTACTGAAGCCAAAGAGCATTTTGCCCATAATTTGAAGAAAATTAGTGCTAGGTCCATAATTTCATCTGTGATTTATTGCAAATGTTGTTTAGTTGCTGGGTTTTTTTTTTGTTTTGTTGGTTGTTTTTTCACTGAGCCAAATAAGTGTTTCTTCAAAATCTGTCCATTGCCAAAGAAAATTACTGAGTCAAGGTAGAGATGTTAGTTCTTCCCAGAATATACAGAGCAATTTGTCTTGAGAATACATGAAATTTTCAGTGCTACGGTTTGACTTTTTAAGTATGTCATCAACAGTCTGTGAAAAAACAAAAACTTACAAAGAAAACTAATGTTCTTCACTTAATACACTGTGTTAATGGTTGCTGCTTACTTCACTACCTCTATGCTTTACAAATAAAATGGATTTCATTTACGCACCACAGTACCTTGCAGAAGGTGAACTAAAATTATTTTCCCCTCATAAGAACATGCTGTCAAGGCCCATTAAGACATAATTACTGCCAAAAAGGCATTTTACATTTCCTTGAGATAAGCTGCAGTAGTGTACTTTGAAATTTAACTTCCATTGATTTGGGATTAGAGCAGCACATTTAGATAATAAGGAGAAGGATCTCAGATAACAGCTAGACTGAATCATTGGACTACAGTGCTTAGTCTGAGAAAGTGTGTTTATCTGAAGGGCTCTTGGGACTAATAGAGTTCCCCTTCAAAGCTTGAAGCAGGGGGTAAGAATCATAGTCCTGCAGGTTGGCAGGATAAACACGTCCTGTGATTTGCTAGCAATTTGAGAGATGGATTCCAGTATAGAGCACACAATTGTTGTCAGGTTGAAAAGTGTCTGCCTGGAAATGAATTCATGCACACACAGATCCAGACAAAGGAAAATCTCCCTGAAATGGCATGCCATCACATTTTAAGGCCAATTTTTCAAGTGTCTGACTCACACCTGGGAAATATACTAGTGCACTAAATTTATCATAAAAAGCCCACATTTTAGCAAACAAAAATTGGTGCAATAATCTTGAAATGTACTGTCTCACTGACAGGTACAGAAATCCATATTTCTGTGTATTTGCCTGCTTTGTGTCTGAAAACAATTTTGCGTTTTTTAATAGTCATAGAATCATCTCAGATTGGTTTTCAGTGAAGGGAACTATGCTGCTCTTTTAGTGTTCAGCATGAGGGCTGAACAGAGAGATTGGGTAATGTGTGATACAGAGGAAAGCTGGAGCAAGAATAAAAGCACCTGTGTCAGTCAACAGTTTATAAATACAGTAGGAGAGATAACTGCAGTGTGTGGTTCATAAGAAGCATGCTTCTGGACTCCAGAAGTAGCAACATATATTCAAGTTAGGAGGGAGGGTGAGAAAGCGTAAATGGAGGAACAGAAGGTCTCTACAACTCTGTATGAAGGCTTTTTGTGTGCAGATGGAGCTGCTGGGGGTTGTCACTCCCTGAGAATAATAGTGAAGGGAATTGAACACAGAATAAGGTCTGAGTGTCCTTTCATTTGCACCTATAAGTTTGCTGGAAATCAGAGAGTTTGTGTCAGTTTAAATCAAATATTTTAAAAGCAGACTATTTTTACAAAACTTTGGATTAGAAAAGGAAAATTCCATACTTGTCTCCACCAACACCACTTCCAAACTCAATGGACAGAGGTACATGGTGAATTTCAAGGGAAAGTTACTCAAAAAGTGTGTCATCGATATGGATGAACAAGGAAGTTCAAGCTATCTTTATAGATAATCATTTGCATTTGCTGGTTTCCATTAAGTTTTTCCTATATACTCCACATGGCATATGGTCGCTAGCCTTGAGGGTTTTGAGAGTTCAAAGCTAAAAAATTAATAACTTCAATTTTGTAAATGTGATCTCAATCTCCCATTCACTCTCTGTTCAGTTTAATTTGCTTTTTTTTGTTTGTTTTATTTTAGTTAAAATGTAGATGATTACTTCTAGCTGAAAAGCTAAAGGCATCACTCAGAGCTAACCATATCTTCTTCTACGCTCATTTGTGCCACTGAAAAATAAAACTAATAGCAATTTTTTGTTAATTTTGTGCTGCACAATAGGTTTTCAAGCTTTTTGGTAGGAACTGCCCAAGTAAGGTCTGTTTATGACAATACAGCTACACGGAGCTGGAACAGCAATACCAGCTTTTGAAATTCTTTGAGGGAAACATAACCTTATTCTGTCTGAAGTTGATTGTGGTGAGCAAAGACAGGCTGCCAGGTGTTTAGAAGGTGGTGAAAGCAGGTGTAGTGAGTTCAGTGAAGATTAACTACTTACACTAGCTCTAACTTTCATTAAGAAAATGTCTCTTTTTGTACCTTCAGTGGGAAAACAGTGGAAGAGCACAAAAGAACAAAGGATGATGTATAAAATATGGATCCAGAGTTCACAAAACATCAGTTTGCTTCCTGAGTTGATTGCATTTATTAGTGTCTATGTACATGCATGAGAAGATAAAGATCAATAACTAGATTAACCATACTAAGAATTTGTTAATGTTTCTAATTATCACTTTGAATGTTTTTTTTTTAACTTCAGAAAGTGGAGAACCATAAATGTATTCCTGAAGCACCATCTGTGTTTTTAGTGCTTCAAACTACATCTACCAGTTAAAATAGCAGAGATTTTTATACAGTGTCACGTATGAAATCACATGTGAATTTTTAGCTTTACATTGATAATAATTATAGGAAATTTTAGTAATAAATTTGGTCAGTGTTGAAATGTTCAATTAGGAACAGCAGGGAAATAAGAAAATATTCGAGCACAACAACAAAATGCATTAACTTCAGTTGGTTTCTTTATTGACCCCTTGTGTTTCCCAACTAGGGATGAATTACAATTTTAGCTCCTTGATCTCCTAAAGTGATTAAAGTCATTATTCAAAGTTGATGATGAAGTATTCATGACTGTGAGGAAGCCCAGAGAAATGAGATTTCCACTACATGATTTAGAAGCTTTAACACCACCTCCAATTTAACATGAAACAGAGGTAAAAAACCCCAGAAAGGTACCATTAGAGTACACACCATCAGCATGACTGGGTGCTTCAGATTTTTATCCTGAGTCAACAAAATCAGAGCAGAATTTCGATGTGAGCTTCAGTGAGAGCAACATTAAGTTCTCTCTGAAGAAAGAGCCCTCTGTGAAGAAAGAGCCTATTTCAGCTGTTGACTTCAACGGGAGTTGGATTAGGTCTTGATTTATTCTGGAACTGCATAGTAGAGAGGTAACAAATCCAAAGATATCTACAAAGACAAGCAGCTAAATCCAGGGCATTTAGAATGGACAGCTCCTGAAGAAAAGTAGGAGTGGAAAGTGGGAAAAGCTTCCTAGCACAGTGACACTGGGAATTGTTTCAGTGAAGACAGCCTGCACTGGAACCACAGGGAAATTTAAAACAGATATTTTCTCATATTAATTCAACTTGATAGAATCAATCAAACTTAAGTGCAATAGCCAAGCCCAGGCAATACAATGGTCTGGGATGATGTACGTGCAGAGTGTGGTGCTTCTACCACGGGTCTTGGCTTGCTATGAAACAGAATGGCCGGGGAAACAGGGAAGATTTACACTGGATATCATGAAAAATTTATTTACTGAAAGGGTTGTCAATCACTGGCACTGGCTTCTCAGGATAGTGATGGAGTCACCATCCCTAGAGGAATTTAAAAGACATGTGCATGTGGAACGTGGGAAAATGATTTAATGCTGGGCTTAGCAGTGCTGGGAAATGGTTGGAGTTGTTGATGTTAAAGATCTTCTCCAACCTTAAAAATAATGATTCTCTGAAATATCTGCACAACATTTTATTACTCGATCATTAAATGCCATGAATCAATACTATCATGGATGTTTCAGTTCCTTCTACAAACAAATCTTAAAACTCTCAAGCTTTTCCGTACTATTTTTCTCACCAACTTTCACTGACCGCATTATTCTGATTTTTTTTTCCTGACATATAGGATCATTTATTGTCATATACCTACACAGGTAGGAGAAATTCTTGTATTTCACTTCTCCTTCATTACTGTATGTGAAACTTAATTCCCTGACTGATGTTCACATATGCACATACACATTGTCAGAGAAAACTCAGAATCCCAGGATCTACTGGGTTGAATGGGACCTTAAAGATATTCTCATACCACCCCTCTGCCATGGGCAGGGACACCTTCCACTAGACTTGATTATCAAACCCCCATCCAACCTGGACTTGGACATTTCCAGGGATGGGGCAGCCACAGCTTCTCTGGGCAACCTGTATATATAAACCTCGTGACACTTTTGATATTAAGATCTTTTCCTTCTGTGTCAGCATTTGATATTTAAATATAATGTGGGTGGGAGAAGAAGTGTAAAAAGATAATTATTCTACAATTAGACCAGAAAATTCCTGAAGTATATAGAGAAAAGCAGGAATGAGAAAGATGTAAGACAAATCAATGACAGCATTTATTCTTTCCATTATTGTGATGTTCCTACATATATGCAAAAAAGAAACAGTTTTTGTCTATTCCTCATTTAAATTTGTCTGTCTCTTCTGGTAAGATTTGGAAGTTAAACTATGTTATACTGCATCATTCCTTTAATCTTCTCCTTTGTTAATTCCTGTATGTTATTTTTGCCATGGATACCTTTATGTGTAAATAGAAAATGTTGTTTCTAGCTCTGTGACCCATAAATCTGAGGCTAAAACCTTTGAGTTGATCTCTGATTGAATGTTTCACATTGGAAAACTACTCACCTGTCCAGCAGTGTCTAGAATGTCCAAATAGGCTGGTTCATCATCAATTCTGACTTGAGTTTTGTAGGCATCCTCTGAAAAACACAGTGCCATTTGGTTAAGCATATAAGTGGCACAGAGAATGGAAAATTAAATAGCTTTGCTAGGTTGGAAAAGGCTTTTCAGAAGCTCTCCAGTATTACATAACTTTGCTTATTTCAAGTCAAAAAGTCCCCTTTTGAAATTCTGCCATCACTACAAAGTATTAGCAAAAGGGAATCCTTTCTGCCACTCTACCTTAAAATATAAAAATTACATTTCCCTTTTTCTAAAAGAGTAGCATGAACAACAGGTGTTGTTTAAGTCCCAAAGATTCAGAGGTGCTGTGTTGGTGCTATGCAACAGAGTGGTTTTTGCTTACTACAATGACCCTAGCACATATTTTCATTTTTAAAATTGTCTAAATTATTAGGATAGACTCCCTGTGTCTGAAGAGGACTGCTGTCCCAGGTATGTCAGAGCAATTATTTAAACTTTTATATATCTCCCGAGGCTGAGAATAGATTTTTTCTAAAATAAAATCTGCAATTCGTGTCCTCACACTTATCAGAGCTGGGGGTGGAAGAAAAACTCTGCTCCATAGACTGTTTCCTTAGCTCATGATTTTGCCAACCTAAATTTAGAAGAAGAAAAACAAATAAAAGGTGAATTCCTATTTGAACAAACTGTTTTCCTCACATTTCAATTTCATTTCTCTCTCAACATTTGTATTTTCTTCGTAAGATTAAAAGGAGCTTAGATTGGAGTCCATGTTTATACTTGAAATAGTCTTGGAAATTATCTGTGTTGTTTAATTAAACAATAATGCAGAGCAGCCTGAGTGGGTTTTGTGACTCACATTATACATTGGCTGTTCACTGAGGCATGAAGACAAGTGCCTTTGATGTATCTGAGAAGTGTCATTAATCATCATGAGCATGTGACTGAGCCTGTCCTAAGAGTCGATCCTGTTGGAGACCCTCAGGATTAGGCTCTCAATAAATACTGAGATAATTTAGGGGTTATATTATCAGATTATATGACAGGTAGTTGGAATTCTCAGGCCATTTCAGTTTGTGCCATAATATGTATCAGACAGCACTTTATAAAAACACACAAAAACCTGCTTTCTATCTGCACAAGAGAAAAACTAAAGCATTTGGATGCTAATTATTCTGGATGACCTTAACTCAGGACCACTTCTATGCAGCCAGAGGATTGCTGTCTTTAATGACATTATCACATACAATATTTTCCATTACTCTCCTCTTTAGTTTAGTCCTCAGCTCAGCAAATTAATAGGCACAAGCCTTGCTTTAAACAAATACCTAACCTATCTGACGTTAGAATAGCCCAGAGGCTTAAGTAATTATATGACACATTGCCTTCCTGAGAAAGTCAGACCACTGCAACCAACAGATGTTTTGGTTAATAGATCTTTTTGTAGGCATGGCTGAACAAGAAATTCTGTGCCAAAGAGGGACCATATAGAAGGAATTGGGCTACTTGCAGTTTAAGTAATCTATTATCACATGATAATGACATCTGCAGTAGATTTATCTTCCTTCTTTTTTTTAACTAAAAATGGTAAACAAAATATAAAAACACATAAAATCAATCATGGTATTTCCCTCATATGGACTCTATTAATACTATAAAGTACTATTAATATAATTCCATGCAGCTGGATGCCCATTTGCATTATATTACTGCATACATAATTAACATGTATCTTGCCTAAATTTAGCTTGCACTCAGCTCTGCAGCTGCATTCTCTGAAGCCAATGGTCCTACTTCTCCACTTGGACCAATTTGAATTTTAATATAGCAGCTTTAAAACAGTTAACACTGAGAGAAATTTACCTACTTACATTCAACCTGGATAAAAATGAAGCTAGATAGAGCCTATCTTATTTGTGAAGGAAATGAATTAGGAATTCAGTTAGTTAGGACTAAAAGACCCACTGGTCTCTCAGTATAAGTCACAGCTTTCAGTAAATAAATCTAAGATATCTACCCTGCTAAACTACTCCAGGTGTAACCCCATATCACATCACTGTCATCAGCAGTTTCAACTGTTAAAAGCTGGAGCCAGACTATGTTTATAACCCTTTTACATTGCAGAGATGACACTGAATGCACAAATACATTTTGTCATTTTCATTTATTTTCTTTTCCCAAACTACTGACTTTAAAACATTTCACAAAGAAGTGCCAGAGTCACTGTCCCATTTTCATTATTGATATATGCTAATGTCTTCACTTGGTGGTAGAGAAACCTGTTCTGTTGAGCATTGACCAAGCACATGAATCTAAATGGTTTTCTAGGCAAATGAATTTGGAAAATTCTTTTCACTTATAGGGTTTGCTTTTGCCCCAAGAAATTAAGAGATAGGAAGAAGATATAAGTTTCCTTTATAACATTCTCTCTCTGCATATGTGCAAAAAGCAGGATGATACAAATAATATAGCAAAGTTTAAAATGTCCTCAATTGGGGTATCGTAAATGGGGGTATACCCATGCATTTGAGTGGAAAATAGATGGGAGTTTTAACTCCTACTTAAGGTACATATTTAAGAGGAAGTTCTAAAGCCCACACTTCCAAGGAAATCATTATCTTGAAAAAAACACCCTTATATCAAAGATCAGATGGTAGCAGTCACTTATGAGCTAAGGCCTTGTTAAGGCTCAAACAGAACCACTCTTTTGAAAGGTTCTCTTTCCATTTATCCTGTGGATTCATGCATCTTCTGGGTTATAGGACAATGCATTCCTTCTAAGGCAGGACTATGCATATATTCAAAACCATATCATGTCATGTGGTCCAGGAAGAAAAACCAAGAATGGAAGAGAGTACCATTCTCTACAATTAGTACTTTTAAACAGGGACTTTATCTCAGAAAGTAACACAGATAGGCGTTCCATTCTTTTTACTGTCTTTTACACAGGCAAACATTTTTATTCAGACTACAGTGCAGAGGTTAACCTGAAAAGAAACCACCTCCCAGAGATCCAGAGTTGGATGTGTCTGTGTGTTGAACCAGATAACATGTTTTTTGTTTATTGGTAGTGTGATAGTTTTGATCCAGACCTTCCCTAGTAACCAGGTGTAACTAGGGAAAGGCCCATCTCTCAGGTATTCCCCACTTGTTTTTTCCCTCTCACGTGACAAGGGAGCATATCAGAGAGGGAAATAGAAAGTTGCAGCTCTTCTTCTGGTGAGGGCTGGTGCAGGGGGCTTGCTGTCTCGGTCCCTTGCAGGAAGGAGCAAAAAGAGGGGGGAGCATGAGAAGAGCTGGTCTTCTTCCAAGGGTTGTTGGAAGGAGTGTGTTGTACTAGTTTGCTTGGGGGGTGGGTGAGGGTGTCTGAATGTACCTATTTGTTCTATTTTTGTTCCTTTGTTGCCCCTGTTTCTCCCCTTCCCTTTTCTTTTTCTCCTGGCAGTTTTCCTATGTTAAACACAAACCCTGGGTATCTGCATATTTCCCACAGGATTTCAGAAGGGAATATTATGTGGATAATCTTTTTATTCCAGACAGCATCATACAGGTTACGGTCACAGTAAGGAAAAAGAAGCCCTGAAACCTTGTTGTAAACTGCAGGAATATGCTGTCTGCTTGTGGGCAGAGAAGAGAAGATGCTCCACTGAAACACCATAGAGCATATATATAAAAAGAAGGGCAAACTCACGCTCTAATATCCTCTCTTTAAAAATTATCCTCATCATTAAAAGTTATGTCTGGTGTATTTACACTACTCACAATGTTTGACTGCTCTACACTTACTTTCACCTAATTAATTTATAATATGAATACGATGCTCTTTTTAAAGTTAATTTGGGGGCTGCTAAGCCACATGTATCTATACTTTACATCTTACAGTTCTAAGGAAGAATATTTATTAAAAGGCCAAACGTCAGCTGCTGCTTCAGTAAAGCATTAAGACAACACAAAAAATAGAGATGAATACTAATCAGGCATCAGACAACAAATCAGACTATAACTCTATTTTGTATATTAATTTCAGGATTAGTCTTTTTCAGTGAGGCTAACAGATTTTGTTTTAGGCATTAGGCAGCAGAAAGATAGAGCATTATAAGAAAAAGACTGTCAATGGATTTTGTTGATATTGTGAAATCTAACTGTGTTTGGGTACCAAAGAGAAAAATGAAACAAAAGGCCTGCATCCTTGCAATCTGAATAATACATGAATATATGAACCATATAGGTAAAGAAAATATTTTTTTCTTTTTTTTTTTAACCACATGTATTATGGACATTTTTGAATCTTATTTCCTACACAGATTAAAAATAAAAATGAAAATAAATAAAAAAACCATTTAAAAGGAAAGTAATATTTGGCTTCAATGATTACTGATGGTTTATGGCTTTGTAGGGTGAGAAAAACAAACAGAGCTCCAAGTGTTTTCTGAATGACACTTTTTTTTTTTTAATCTTTCCCCCTTCACTGAAAATATTTTCTCAAAAGCTTTTCATTTTTTAAACTTATTTTTCTTAATTGTTTGATTGCCCTTTGCAGTACTATGAAAGAAAAGAAATTTCATTATGCTTTTTGTTACCTGGCTTTTTTTTTTTTTTTTTTTTTAATATGTATCTAAAATTAATACATGCTCTTTTTTCAGCTTTCCTCTTTTTATGGGACATCATTCTGGAGACAAAGGTACAATAATTAATGCACGATTATGTTACAATCAGTTATCTTAAAACTGGAGAAGCTGAATTAATAAAAAATATATCAAAGCATTTTTTCATTTATGAGCAGGTAACTACTTCATGACAAATAGATTTGGATGGTGTACAATTTAAAAGGGAGCTGGAATGGGCTTTTAATCTGCATTACAGACAAGTTCCAGTCCCTGAAATATAGGTTAGCTGCTTTTTTCTTCCTTTTGTTACTTCTGCTTATATGCCTTCTAAATAAATAGTCTCTTTTCTTCTCTGTCTTATAAACTATTAATTGCAGTTAAAACTGACCAGATGTACATATATAGACAATCCAAAAGATAGTTCACTTGGCTAATGAGTTGCCAAACCAGCAGAAGGAATCCAGACTCAGTCAGCCACACCTGGAATTCTGCCTCTTGTTCTCCCTGTGTGCCAAAGAAACAGCAGGAGACATAGAATGGTGTGCTTAGATTATCTGCTACAAACGCATTTTAATTTAGGAATGCTTCTAAGTGTAGGATGGCCATGAATCTTTGGCTGGATGGGTGCTGTTTCTATTTACAACATGGAATTTTTTAATAAAATGAGCAGAAAGAGAGACATAAACCACTGTACCAAATACTACACATAAACTCCTTCTCTTTGAGATAAGAATATGCATGTTATAGGAATTACCCACCACAAAACATTGTTATTACAACCTCCCTTAGCATATAATTATTTTCCTGGAGTATTGGTGGTTTATAATTTGGGTTAGCAGTGCTATCGGCATTTTGCAGACAAGTCACAGAGGTTGTCTTCCTATGAACTATGCACACATGATAAGCAATGGGTGGTTTAGACGGGTAGAACTGACAGATTTGATTGCCTTGTATTCTGTAAGTGGATAGCAGTATCCTTTAAAATAATGCAAGCAGGAATATTAGTACTAGACTAGTAACTAGGATATGTAAACATTCCAGTTTTGTTACATCATCCTACATTGTACCTGCAATTAAAAGTATTTCAGATTATTTTTCCAGAGATGCTCTTTTTCATTTCTCGGGATTGAACTCCATTTGTCATTTTGCTGTCATTTGTGTAGCTTTGTCTGGTCTTTCTCAGATCCTTCAGGTTTTGCTAAGTTTTATGTTAACAGCACAGTTGCCTTCTCCAGCCTATAAAAGTGATTGTAACAGACAACATCATCCCAGAAGAATCTTGATGATGGTTTGCAGAAGATATTTGCCCTCCCAAATCCACAGACAGAAACATTCCCTTCTCTAACTACACACTATGAAGACCTCAGCTGTTTCTGTGAAAGAGATGTAGGTAAGTAATGAAGCATTTAATGCAGTTATTACCTCTCTGCTAGCCTATAAAAAAAACTAGGCCTTGAGGAAATTGAAATAGTCTGAGAAAAAACAAAGCATTATTCACGTTAAGTACTTATCATAAAAGGAATTCATACATTTATTCATTACACATTCAGTTGCATGATGAAAAATACAGTACTTTCTATTTGTCAGTTTTCATTTTAGCATTCAAATTACCATAAACATATTTTCAGATAAGACACTAAACCAAGGTTTTGGCCACATATGTCTTCAGAAAATATTCTGTAATGATGTTTTCAAATGGCTTGGCTAAATTCAAATACATATCACAGTTATATATTACAACTCTCCTAATTTCAACTGAAGGCACCATTCTTCATTTCTTTTATTTAACCTTTGTTCAGCTCCATGACATGTTCCTAACTAACACTGTTTCAGAGGTTCCTGTATCTTCAACAACACATAAAATCTTCCTTGAGTGTTCCCTGACACAGGTTGCCCAGGGAAGCTGTGGCTGCCCCATGCCTGAAAACCTTTAAGTCCAGGTTGGACAGAGCTTGGAGCAACATGGTCTAGGGCCCATGGCAGGGGATGGAACGAGATGATTTTGAAGACCCCTTTCAATGGAAACCATTCTATGATTGTGCAATTCATAAGATAATTTATGATTTCAAGGAGTAAAGATGCAAACAGACAAAAAAAAAAGATAAAAAGGTGCTTCTTTTGCCTAAGTTTGAAAACAAAAGAGCAGTACAACTTTTTGGGTTTTTTTGTCCTCCTAATGTAAGCACTGCTAATATCTTCAGTGGAAACTAGAAGCCTAACTGGACTATGACCAAATCCTCAAATAAACCTCTGCATTTAATCCTAATCAATGAAAAATTGTGTCTAAATACTTGGAAGAGCACAGAGAATAGAATCATAGAATCACAAAGTGGTTTGAGTTGGAAGGCAACCTTGAAGAATCTCAGTCCAACCCACCTACCATGACCCCTTCCATTAGACCAGATTGCTCAAAGCCCCAGCCAACCTGGCCTTGAACAGCTCAAGGCATGGGGAATTCACAGCCTCTCTGGGTAACCTGTTGAGCATCCAGAATCATTTCAGTAGAATAAAATTCTAGTTTAGGCTCAGTAAGTCCTGTGCGGCTCTGAGTATTTGCTATTAGCAGGTTTATAACTGAGCCATCTTCATCATACTCTTCTCTCCTTTTCCTTAGGCTCTGGCTGCATCTGTTTTCAATAAAAAACTAAAAGCTTCCTCAGCCTAATGGGCATCTCTGTTCAGTTCTCACCTCTCTGCAGTGCTCCTCTCCCAATGCCATTATGTCTTAAAACAGCTGCTCTGAAATTAACTTTCTCTCTCTTGTTGGGCTGCTTAATGTTTCAGATCTGTGCTCTGCAGGGCAAGACCAAGCTGCTGAAGGAGCCTGATTGATTTTCAGCTGCAGATGTGTACATGCCAGCTATTTTTGTGACCTGAAATGCACCCAGTACCTTGAAAATTGGGAAATGGGTTTATATATTGCACTTTCTTCCTTTTTTTTTTTCTTTCTTTTTTTTTTTTTTTTTTGCAGGGTGCCCAGCCCTGGCAGGAGGGGTTCCATCGTTAGGTCCAGGTGTCCCTTTCAGGCTGTG
>JAWWEV010000095.1:67823465-67865643 GCA_035583235.1 Hafferia zeledoni
CATTTTTTTTCTTTTTTTTTTTTTTTTTTTTTTTTTTTTTTTAGTTGTATCTATAGATATGTACAAGGAACTCTGCTCTTCTGTGTCAGCTTGAAGTTTCATTATTGTGGTACCCTTTAATTCTCTGCTGAAAAGCATGGGAGGCAAAGAAGCAAAAGCTGCTTAATCTCACTTACTCTATGGTAAACACACACAAAAGAAAAGCAAAAAAGAAAAAAAAAAAGCATTATCTGTGCTCCACAATGCTTTCTGTGATCAGAATTCTAAGTGAATTTAACTTTGAGCCAGCTAAATGTGGTTACACTTCTTCCTTTGGGTCCTCATGATTGTGATGTTCATTAAAAAAAACAGTTGGAAAAGGGGACAATGGCTGGCATGGCTTTCAAGATGAACCAAAATTAAGACTGATTGTGCTAAACAGTGTTGCATGGGAGATTTTCTTCTACACTTACTAATCCAGAAGCATACAAAGCCTAATGTATTACAGAAAATTCAAGGTAAGATACCTACTTGCATGCAAAGGAATTAATAAATATAAGACCTTGGTAGCCAGCACGCAAACTAATTGCTGCCTTGTCTGGCCATACAGCACCTTACACAAAGGCAAATCACTGTCATCAGGACTCAAAGTTTTAAAACAGTGTATGTGAGCATAACAACTTCAGCCTGCATTATGGGTAGCGAAAGCACCACAGAAACTGACCAAAGTACTGATTATTTATCGATCCCAATGAGGTGCTTTGTTATAGGGAGGTTAGATGTATACACATATATGATATCTCTGCGCAGTTTTGTGCAGTGGTATGTATGTACCTGTGTATACAAACACAGAAGAACATGCAAGACTGAGAGTATCATAATCCCTATGTGTATTAGCTGTAATGTCTAAAACTTCATACCTAGTCCTGCAAAAAAATATTAGGACCAGAAGCAGACTGAAAATTAAACACACACACACACAAAAATCAGTATGAATATCTTCTACTGTACAAACACAGACAATTTTTATAATGCTGCATTGCATATTAATTTTTACTGTTTGCAAAATATTGTTTTCTAGTTGCAGAAAAGAATATTCCTCCTTAAAATACAATTATTACTTTTATTACTTTTATTATTACACTTTCACAAAGCCCCATAAAAAACAGAATGGTTACAAGTTCTGATCAAGATCAAATTTATATAGCCAAAATATTGCCAAGAAAACAATGCACCCTTCCATTTTTATATACACATGGGTGGAGACGCTCATTCTCATGTCAACATATAGTGAAGCATAAGATTCTTCTGGATGTAGTATGGGTCACCTCCTTTCTTTTAAAGGATGGTCTTCTGCCTAGAAACTGGGATACAGCAGGGATTTGGAAGAAAGACTGACAAATTCTGTTTCATTAATTTGGCTCAGTGCAGCTGCTATCAGTCACAATGCAAATGTTATTATCAACAAAGCCCCCATTTATTATTTTAATCTGAAAATATGCACATATGTGACTAAATTTGTATGAACTATTATATAGAATATAACTTGTTGTCCAGAAAACCATCAGCTCTTCATCAGACCTTTTGGTGCAATCCTCCACACAGGCTAAATTTTATTTGTAATGTGAATAAGACTATTTTACTCATAACCAGTTCTCACAGAGAAAAACATGATTTCTCTGTGAAAGTTAGCAATTTTGTAAGTCAAGGCTAAAGATAACTTAGGCAAACCTTTGCACTTGCTATTAGAAACCACTTGCAATACAGATAACACTACTAAATATTCAATAAAGACATATCATTACTTTCTCTGCTTCTAGAAAAATGTCATTTTATTCAAAGGTGTACATGAACTAAGTGAACAAAGTACTCCTGTTTAATCAAAACATGATAATTATCAGGAGTCCAAGTACCCTTATCTTGGGGAACAGGAATAGCAAGTCCATAATTGTGCCACTGAGTGGGAGGATCTGACAGCTATGAATTCACTTCTTGTCACTTCAGGGGAAGTAATTAGTGAGTTCACTACATCCACATGGCTATTAGCTTGGATGGTGCCTTGGATTTAGTAAGGTGTAGATGGCTGCCGGCTTCTGTGAAAGAAAGGTTAATGGAAGCATTTTTCCTGTGATGAAAAATTTTGAATTGGATCTGATAAATCATCCACCTCTACAAAGCCATGGCATGGATGTCTCTTTCAATTTCAAAAATAATTTATGGAATATTTTTACTAGTCATAATATACAAAGTATAAGTAAGCAAGTTTTTCCCATTTATGAGATGCAAGTCTCACTTCAGCTCCTTCAAAGTTCATAACTGTAGTCTTATTCACATGGGTGGGACACTTTACACATAAAATTTAGCCTGTGTAGAGGATTGCACTATAAGGTATGATGAAGAGCTGATGGAGTTTCTAATTAATGACATAAGTGTACAAAGTTCTAAAGCATGATTATCTTACCCTAACATCTTCATATCATGTTAGATGAATGATACTCTCAAGTGCTCCTAGGGCTAAAGTGACTGGAATGTCATGTTATGTTGAAGCTGAGGAGATTCAGGGTCCTGGGAATTAGATGACTGAAGGTGATATGAGCATCAGAGTCAGTCTGTGGCCTTATTCCAGTGGTTCAGCTAGAGGTGTCAAACACCACATTTTGGCCATTTACCATTTTTTAACACATAATAAACTGGTCATTGATCTGTTTTCTCACCGTCTAAAACAATGGAGAAAAGGAAGAGAGATCACTGGAGAAATTATCAATTAAGGTCATTCTGATTAGATAAATGTTGCAAATGAGAACACAGAATATCAAAAGTGCATTTAATCAATTTTCCTTCTTTGGGGATTGACCAGTAGTCCATGAAATTCTGCACAATGGCATAGGTAAATGTTGTGGCCCAAGTCTCTGGGTGAGCCTAGAAGATGTTGAAATTTTACCTGCAAAACAACACACACTAATACTGCCCCCTGTAAAGGGTCTCGGACATTACCTTATTTGTACAAAAGGCAGCCCTGAGCCAATGAGGTCAAAGGTTCTGGCCCCTGGGCGGAGTCAGACCAGAGGTCATATATGTGATTGCATTTTGAATAAAGTTGGAGTTTTGCCTGCATCGTGTCGATGTGTGACTCCTCTAGCCCGGTCGGCAACAGGTAAATGTTACTATTATTTTTCATAACAAAGATCAACTTGGGGAGGAATTTTGGCTCATTTTGAGTTTGCGGTAGATAGTTGACTTGGTTTTCACACCTCGCCTGTCCCAAAAGTAAAATCATCGCTGTACTCATCCTTCATCCCCACTTATATCCCCTTTTCTCCATATATTTCCCTTTTTCCATGTTTTGATTTTGTGCAAAAATTTTTACCAAAGTTAATAAACTTACTAACCTGGTAGACAACTATTCCCTGTTGAGGTGGTTTAGTTTTCTTCTGGAATACTGCTGAATCAGTCTGAAAATCTGTGCCATAAATGCAGGAGCCAGTGAGGCTGGAAAAAGGGCAGAGACAAAGAGTACAATTTCCTCCTTTACTGCACAATATGAATTGTTAGATTTGGCTTATCTCATCTCACAAAACTACAGGCTATTGTAGGGCCTCCAAAGTCTGTTCCTAGAAGGTGATAGCTCATGTATCATTCCTTGTTCATGATTTAGGGTAAAGTATACCTCTATATATTAATAGCCATGTAAAGATATTGTTATCTATGTATACTAATATATTATATTTATAGATATTAGTAACCCTAGACAGATAGCTCCACACTGGATCTCTATACACTATTTCTTTCTCTGAGACCTCACAGCACAATGCAGAGACTTGAAGCTATGGCTACTGCCTGATATGGCTGTGCCTGACATGAATCCGCTGTTGTTTGAAGTTTCATCTTGAGTACAGGGAGAAAAATGCAATTGGTTCCTTTGTAATTTCTCATATGAAGTCTAAAAATTATTTAGTACTGAATAATTGTCTTATGAAAGCAAAGTCCAAAGAAGGAAAGTGCAAAAACAGAGCAAGAGATCATGTATCTGAGTAACATAGCATGTTTAGAATAGGACCAAATTGTTTCAATAATAATGAAAATACAGAAGTTCTCAACAGTAAGAATCAAAGTTCATTATAATCTGAGACTGCATCTAAATTAGAGGATGTAGCTCAGACTGAATTGTTGAGAGATTATCCAACTATCACTAATTTGCTTTAGGGAAAAATATCACCTTAAAAACAAATATCAAAGACAAATAGGATTTTTTTATTTTAAGTCCAATCATTTCCATCAGAGGGAGAAAGATCTGCTGTGCCACCCTCTCCATGGCTTCAAACAATTTCTATTTCCTTTCATGGCACAATAAAATAGCAACATTAAGCAGAAGGCACTTTGTTGCATTATTGAAATCCAAACTAACTGAGCATCTTTGGCATTTGTGCATTCTTAATTTCTTAATACTACTCCCTCCTTTTCTCTCCATGGCTTGTTTTGCTATGGGAGAACCAGCATGACCAGAGATAGGACAATGTTCTCCTTTCTTTTGCCACCTTAACAAGGATTCTGCACAGCAAGTCTTACTCTGCATGTTCCTCTCTTCACTGTAGATCATCTCTTCAGACACTCTGAGGGGTTTCACAATGATCTGTGAAGGCCCTTGTTTTGACAAGCTGTCAGAGAAGGTATCACAATTCAGCTTCAGGCACCTACACTTAAAGATCTACACCAGATCTCCTGTTGCTTTGGTGATGCACATATGTGTCTATATGCAGGGTAGGTAGCTAAAATCTCCTTACACTGACAGGAAGTATTGAGGATTTTCAGTTGCCCATACATGAGTCTTGATGTTTAATATTCTCTTGGATACCTTGTCTGGCTTTCATTTACTGGACTAGAAGGGCTTTTGTGATCCACAGGTCCTATGTCACATCCACAGGGGTACAGAGGCCAACAACACATGACCTGTGGATCATACAAAGCCTTCTGGATTGGGATCCTAACTAAAGCAGGATACTGTAAGACACAGAATTATTCATAGAATAATTTAGGTTGGAAAAGACCCTTAAGATTGTCAAGTCCAACTTTTTACCCAGCACTGCCAAACCAACCATTTACCCATGTCCCCAAATGCCACTTCTACGAGGCTTTTAAATCCCTTCAGGGATGGGGACTCCACCACTGCCCTGGACAGTCTTATTCTCCCTCAGCAGCTCCTCATCAGACTTGTGCCTCAAACCCTTCCCCAGCTCCACTGCCCTTCAGAGCATCTCAAATGGCTCTCACAAGCAGCGATAAAAGAAGTGAGCAAAGTGCTAAATCTCCACTCCTCAATCTCCTTGAATCCCACAGAACTGGAACCAAGATACGTGATTCACTGTGCAGACATGTTTAAATGTGTGTTTAAATGTAAGCCTTAGTTCTGAAAAATAACCATAATCTCTGCTCTTGATATATGTAAATCAAAATGCTTTATACCAAAAGTGACCATTTATCCCTTAATGTGACATATAATTGAGATAATACCAACCGATAAGAAAATGAAAACTTATAATAAAACACAGGTTGAAGAATACAGTTCAAATGCATACACCAGGATTGTTATATATTCTTAATTTCTCATTCTAAATGATGATGAATATGGAACACAAATACGGGCAATTTCACTATGTCTACACAATCAGTCTGAATACCCTTGGGAGACAGAGTTTGGAGACAAATTGATCATTTTATATGAATTGTTTATCTCATCTCAGATAAGGCTAACAATGTGTGGAGAATGATGAATGAAAGATGGCTGTAACTATTTAGCTATTGATTATATGAATTAAAAAAAAAAAAGAAATTTTGGGGATCAAATCCATTTGTGACTTGTTCAGCCCAACACAAATACTTTACATTCTATATAAAAAAAAAAGAGAGTGAGAATGAATTTAGAGATGGAATATATGCATGTTTTAGATAACAGTAGAAATGTTCTTGAAAGTTTTTGTACCCTAAATACAAATGTGTAGTACTTTTCTGGTAAGATGCCCCTTCCTTGATCTACTAGATGTGTCCCACTTTTGCTTTCTTTCATTCTTAATGTGTTTGCACTTCCCTTACTTTATCTTTTTTATTATTATTATTTTACCTTGAAAACAGGGATAATATTCTTTATAACAGAATAATTTTTTGGTATGCATTATATAACCTTCAAATACTTTCAGGCACAATTCATACTTTCTTTCCTGAAATTCAATGACATGTTTCCAGCATCTTATTAGAGATGAGTAAACGTATTTTATTTGATGCACTGGTGAATGCATTACTTCGTTAGAAAACCTCATGGAAATTCATGTGCTTAATGCTAGAGTGCCTCCTACCCCACACCCATTTCAATTAGATTTTGACATTGACACAGCCTTAATGCCCTCAACTGCTCATTTGACACAATCTCATGCAGTGATATCTCACCAAAACAGGAAGCTGCTTTCGCATCTTGTTTGCATTATGCATTCATTTTAAGATTAGTAACATGGTTAATGAGTATCTTGGAGCCTGTCCAGTTCACTGCACTATGTCATGCTTCCTTTCCTGACTCTCTACTTGCATTAACTCTCTGTGATATTGCCAAAGATTGTGCAGAGTGTAAATTGCTCTTAGCCAATTGTTCCAGAAAATTATCATATCCACTGCCACTTGGAATCTATTCCCATTGTTGACTACAGTTAAATGTTAAACGTGTGCTGAAATAATTTCGTTTTCACAAAGGGCTAACCTCTGAAATTTTCCCACATACAGTCTAATACTAATTTTGTCCTTCAGTTCCCCATTTACTCACAAAAATAATGTGTTTCTGACTCAAAATTTTGAACTGCGGTGCTTGTAGCAAGCCTTAAATTTTTTATCATTATCCTGAAATGGCATTAAACTAAAAGTAACAGCGTTAAAATTACCACTTCAGGTAACATTTGACCTTTTAATCAATGTTTATTCTCTATTTTAAATGACTACTGATACATCCATTTGTGTGTATTTATATTTCTGCACATTTACTTATGTCTATATATAATGTCTGCCTTTTGAGTTCTTCAAGATATAAGTTTTTCCAAACTAAGACAACCAGTTCAAATGTATATTGTGATAATTTATCTTGATACCTTATGTCTGATCCACACCATAGAGAGGATTTCTCTGAATAAACTCTTACTTGAACTAAAATGCACTATGTACTTACAAGATCAAACCAAATCAAAGATAAACAAACAAACACAAAACCCCTAACAGAAGAAAAGGTAACCACTTCCCTCAAATAAATCCATATCAATCATTAAAATAGTCCTCTACTTTTATGACATTTCAATATCCAGTAAATTTTTCAAAAGTGTAAGTAATCCTTTTATAAATCATAAATACAGAAAGAGAAACATGTAAAGATTTCTAAATCTATTTTCATAGGTGTTTTAGGATAAAACTTAGCACATTTGAAGTACATGTATACGACATAAAAATCTGTGAGCTTATGTCATAATGGAGAAATTAAAATATCCTTTCAGCCAAAAATTCTGCATCAGCTCACAGTAACAGCAGCTTTTTGTGATCAAGATCATCTGTTATATTTCAAAAATGTCAGTGGGTAACAGAAAAAGAAGAGTTATAAATACAAAACACCACAGTATTCTTATTATATATTCCTACTATATTACTTAGAGATACAAATCACTGCAGAAAAAGAAAAGTCTAAAGCATTGGTAACATAATGGTGAAATACAATGAAGAAGAATGATAGGGGAAAATCTGTGTTCCTGGAGACTATCACAAAAAAGGTAAAAAATAATATTCTGCATCTTTAAAGATACATGATTATTACTGCACAACATTTAGGATAAATCCCTAGCGGTGTATTTGGAGAAGCAGAATTGGGAAGGGATGCGCATTTCGTAGCAGATTAAAATGAAAGGACTCCTCTGTATTCTCTGATCAGCAACAGTAAGCAATTTTCACCATAGCATCATGATGGATAAGACGGGAAAAAAAATCTGTTCTAATTGCTTCTTAAAGCTCAGCCTTATCAGTTAATTTATGAAGTATAAAACGCAAATAAGATAAGGAGGAAAACCAAAACCTTCTAAAAGCTTAAGAAGCCAACTGATCATGAGTATGCTTCTGTAGAGCAAGGAGTATTTTGGAACATGTGTTCATTATAAAAAAAAAAGAAATTCAGAACATTTTTTTAGGATTGAAAGGATTTGAGCTGCTATGAAATAAAATATGAAACCAAATGGCATCCATCTGTTTTTTAAATCAAAGCAAAAATTACTGTAGATTCCTTGTTTCAGGATTTTTGTATGTTCCTAATTTATTATACAAGATGGTTTTGTGGATCTTTTGTATGGAGTGAATGTTTTTTGGTTCTGCTTTTCAATTAGAATATCAACCAGATTACATCAGTGCTATGGTCATGTGCTTTAGGCATGGTTTATTTTCCTCTGTATTTATGTAGATGCAAAACTATTTCACAGGAATCTACAGAAATTGAAAAAATCCAAAATTATTATTCCAGTCCCATGTCTATGCTTAAAAATAGCAATTAAACTTAAAAAAAAAAAAAAAAAAAAAAGAGAAAAAAGAAGTGATTATAAATATTTTGGTAGCTCTTGGGTCATTGACATCCTTCCCATAAAACAGAAAGTGATGGAATTCTGGGATTTCAAAGACAGTAATACCATTTACAAAGATCTCTCCATTTCAGAACCCCCAGCCCATCCATTTGTATTAGGAGAGCTCTTAGAAAAAGCCCCATCAAAGGCAAGGAGGTATACTATCAATTCTGTCAGCACTATCTATTTGTAACTTGACTAATCTGGCAGTTAGGTATCATAATCAGTGCCACTACAAATTCATATCGTATAAAAATAGGGAATGGAATAGGTAGTGCAAGAACATCAGAAAAAAATAGGTAAGATTTTATTAGATTCTTATGTCCATGCAAACAAAAGAAACAATAGACCTTATCCTAAAAGTCGACTGGAGAACTGTATACTCAACAGGCTGGTAAACACTAGTCACCTGCGTTTTATCATTTAAACACACCATAGAGCGTTTTTTGTTACTTCCAGAAAATATCACCCTCTCAGTGATTTCTAGAGAGACCTGTGTTCCTTCAAAATGCTCAAAGACAATTAAAACTACAGATAGGGAGAAGTAGTTATTTCCGAAGAAGTACAAAAACCTGAGGCCAATGTGCCCTGTGAAGTTCAGGACTGTCCATGAGTTACATAAACAATATACAAATTGCTGAGGAATGAAAGTGGCCCAAAATGTAAGGCACAACGGAAAGGCAATAAACTGATATGCAGAGAGATCAGTGATCTCAGACTGAAAAGCTATGTTTAATTTTTTGATTTTCCACTCAGCCAGTAGGAATGTACAATTCATATGAAGTATGTTATTTTTTTGTCTTTCTGCATGATCTGCTGCTTGGTTCTTGTGAGAAACAAAATTCTGATTAGACAGATAACTGTTCTCTAAAATGATAACTTCCTCACGACACAAAGCATCTGTTTGTGACCTTAAAGGAATAATCTTTACTCTGGCAATCCTGCCATCAACACAGTCTTGTCCTCGCTTGTGCTTATTTTGGACCACCTTGATTTTTTTAGAGTAATGATCTAAATAGTGGATGTACAAAAATCCTGTGTGTTGAGACCAGGGGCTCAAAAGTAGTAAAAGCAATCTCAATAGTATAAACTTGTTCAGTGTACTGACATTTGAAAATCTACTAGTTTGTTATTACAGATGTAATAACAAATGATTCCTTCTTCTTTAATTTTTTTGGTTTTATGTCATTTTTGAGCAGACATCCCTCAAATTTACTCAAGAGGAAACATACATACTTGGCCCAAGATTATAAGATTATTCTATTTTCTTTAGTACATGTTTTAGATCATGAAAATTAATAAGCCTTTCTCAGGATGTCCTCAGCACATTCTGAGAGACAGAAATGCTGGAACAGAAAGAAAAAACTTGTACTTCCAGTTCTGTCTCTAGCCATCTGGGTGGGTTTAAATTCAGTATTTCATTTCCCTATTCTCTATTTCCTGTCTCTTCCCCTGTTTAGAGTGTTGGTTTTACCAAGAACAGCTCTCCCTTGCCCAAGAAAGCCTTCATCCTGATTAGGTCCTCTAGGCATTCCTGAAGTATATATTTATAATGCATCATAAGCTTTCCTTCCCTTTATGATGATCTATTATTCATATTGTAGAGGTGTCTAGAGACCAATAAGTTAAGATTATGACAAGATACAATATATGGATAAATACTGGTGGCAGGTGCAATATAATAATAAATAATATAATAAAATAAGTGTAAGTACATGACTGAATGGTGTCACTAGCTAAGAATGTTCCTCTTTTCCAATTAGATTTTTTTTTTTTTTTTTAGGAAACAAATGAATTTGCAGCAATTCTGTGATAGTTTTGCCTTCTTTAGAGTTGACACATCACATCATTATTTTGCAATTCTTTTAACAGTTATAAAATTACTAATGGCAAGAAGAGCTTATGTGTATTTTTTTTTTTTTTTTTCCCATTTTAAAAATAGCCACAGTCTACCAAGAGTTAAAATACAGGAAATGTGAAACACTATATATATTTAAAAAACAAACAAACAAAAGAAATACTGTCATTACCTGCTCTATTTACCAATGCACTAATTTTATAGAGGTTAAATCCAAGTTTGAAATACTTGAAAATTTCAAAGAAAATAAAAAATTATTTTGGCTGACAGGGTTGGAACCTTTTTGTAAAAAAAAAAATCTTAGTAAATGTTGATGCTTTTAGTGTCTTTCCCACATATTGGGCCCAGATTCTGCCATCTTCTCCCACTTGTAACTAAATATTACACCTGCGTAGTGCCTATAAATGCAAGGACTTTTTGCTAGGAGTAAAGCTAAGTAATAAAGACACTATTAAATAAATAAATGTGCAGATCTGACAATTGGCCAGCATTTAAAGAATATTTCAGTGTATTGAAGATACGTGTGAATATTTTTTATAACCAAACTAATGTAAAGTCAACATTCTATCTTATTATTTTTTTCCGCATGTTCCATGATTATAGTAGAACAATGAAAATTTACAGTATATGAATCCACAACTCTGTTGTTGAAAGAGATTTTGTACAAGGCATTTCAGGAAGAAGTATCTATTTTAAGACCATGACATGATTTAATTGCCATCACAAAATTAAGGTGTAATCTAAAGTTTGCAAATCTTGTTTCTGTATTAAGGGTATTCCAGAGCAGCTTCTCACAGTCTGACAACCTCAAATAGGCAGAGAGATGAAAGGGACAAAGAGGAGAATAACCTCTACTCACCTATAGTTGGATCATGATAATCAGGGAACCGATGGCTTATGAACTGCATTGTCATTGCTGGAAAGAGAAAGACAGAGGGAAGAAAAAAGAATCATGTCTTTAAATAGAAAAAAGGAACAGAAAAAGCAGATAATTCACTCATGCAAGTATCAGCTTAGAAAGTGAGTTTAAAGTTGTTTTATGTCTACTTCTTCAACATAGTGTTGGTGGTGAAGACTAAGAACTAAGAAATGGAGAAAAATATGAATTAAACTTCTTTATTTCTATTATTTTCTTTTTGAAAGAAAAGCATATCTATTTCTGCATTAAAATGTTACATCTTTTTAGCAGTTGGTAAATATTGATAATCTGATATTGCATATGCATGAAAATTATCACGACAAAACCACAAAATATGATTTACAAGGCTGTTTTTAATTTTTTTCATAATACTACAAAATGCCACTAACTGCAGTGTCTGATACTGTGATTTCTGGTGTATTAGGAATTCATGAATCTTGATGCAAGACACAAAGACTTAGGAAAATTACATGAGACTTCAGGAAAGCTTCATTCTATCACTGGGAATAGGTGAGATGCTGAAAATGAAATTTCTGTCCATGTAGACAGACAGAAACTGTCATACCATCTACAACATAACATCTGAAATTCATTCATTTTGAATAACTATGAAAGTAAACGTGGATATTCAGTGATCACAGTAACATCATCTGTAACCAGAAGAACATGAGAGGTGAAATTATCTTTGTTGTTTTTACTCAAGAGTTTGAATTTCAGGTCATTTGGGGGGGGGAAAAAAAAGTACCTACCAAACACCGAGAGCTGTGAATAAAAGGAATTAAAAAGTGAAATCAGTGAATTCTAATTAAAGAGGGCAGAAAAAAGTATCACATAGAATTTTCAAAAAACTGTTTGATTTTTTAAGCCATTTTTTTTGATGCCATCGTTAAAATTTCTCTATACCTTCAATATGGATATTAGTCCAAAAAAATACCCTAAGTGATTTTGTTTTATGTCTTGACCATCTCAGCTACTTTCAACAGTGGAGGTAGGAAAAAGAGGTGAGATATTTTAAGAAGTCTACATACAAATAAAACTATTATTCAGACAAACAGCTTTAGTTTAATGTTTGTCCTCGTATTTTTGAGAAACAGGGGTTAAGGACATAGTTTTATAAAATGATACAGACAAGAATTATTAAACATTTATCACCATGTTAATAAATTATTGCATCTTTACTGTAGACAAATATAAATGCTAAGCAGAAGCATTATAAATTCATAGTTGCCCAGAGAGGATAAATGTTTAAGAAAATGGTCATTCAGTCTATACATATTATAGGGGAATAAATCTACATGCAGTGACACTCATGTCTTCTATATTATCTGTCAGATGCATTACTTTTAAGTACTGTGCGTGTTTGGACACTTTTATTTCCAGGACACCTGTTTGGGTTTCTTTTGTTTGGTTTTAGTTTGTTTTTTTGTTGTTGTTAAATCACAACAGATTTTTAGGCACCTCCATCTGATCATTGTTAGTGGTTTATTAAGAATAACTTGATACCTACTGTGATCTGCCTGGTTTGGTCTTAGAAGCTGAGGTAGCTAGCAGAGATGCTGTTCATACGGTTTATGCCTATACATTTCCAACTTTTTGAGACCATGTACCACAAATGAATTCAAGTTGTTTCCCTACCTGCTGCTTTTTCTTGCAAATCATTCTGTAAAAAAAACAAAAAGGCAAAAACCGCCAAAAAACAAAGAAAAAAGTGAATACAAAAAACAAACTACTCTATTTGATCCCTTTCTGTTTTCTTTTGGAGCTATGCCTCCATCACAAAACCTGTGTTTTCAACTGAAACAGAGGACAGCCAGAAGTCATGGTAAATATTTTTTCTCTTTCCAAGGAAGCCTCAAATAAATACATCATTTATATCCTCATCAAATTCACAAGATCTAAGGAGACTGAAATGATTTGAAAGCATGAGACTGGATTCAACATCAAATTTTCTACTGTAACCGGCAAAAGTGGAAGTGTTCAAAAGGCATGTGAATGTGACACATGGGCACACAGTTTAGTGGAGGCCTTGGCAGTGCTAGGTTAATGGTTGGACCTGATGATCTTAGAGATCTCGTGAATCTAAATGGCTCTATGATTCTATGATTCTATACAAAAAATCTGGAGAGGTACAGAATTTGAGAAAGGTTTTCAGAGAAGTATTCCTTACAGTCGTCTAGTTAGGACAATGGTGAATAAAACCCTCCTTTTTCATACACTTTGCCCCACAAATTTCTTTCATGACAGCCTTTTGTCAAAGGTTCCTCCTAATCAAGGAAACTCTTTGGCCTCTTTAGTCCTTGTCACCTCTTGTACGGGGATTTAGCACCCTTTCCCAGAAACATGGCACAGATAGAGTTGAGGTACATTGATCTTTTTAATCACTGAATTACAATGCAAAATAAGGAACCCAGAGCGTAAGTGGTGGGAATTGTGACCCATCTTCCTCTGTGTGTTCTTTAAAATATGAATTTACATTCTCTGTTAAACCCTACTACACAGGAGTGCAGCAAGTATTTTCAGAGTAGGTATAGTTGAACAGCTCCTCTAAGGGAAAAGAGCAACTGTTTTTGGGCTACAAACAATGAGCCCCTTATTCCATGATGATGAAGGACAAAGAAATCTCAAAACATCAGGTGTAATGTACAAAAGAGTTATGTCCAGTTCTGTGAGGTATTCTACAGACTTGGCTGCTGGATGGACAGAAATTAGTTCTGGATGATGGTCAAAAGTTGGTGGAATGCTTCCTAGAAGAAAAGAACATTCAGTCATTCCTGGCACTGAACTACATAGCTCAGCTAGGGCCTCAGGAATTAGACCTGCTTATAACCAGCCCTACCTGGGCTATCCAGCAGAAGAGCTGCCTCAGCTGGAATATACTCGCTTCTTCGTTGGTACTAACATCAGCTCCAAATTAATTTTCCAGAGTGAATTAATTTTGAAAACTAATACAAAAAGGGTATCAGTATTTCATGGTGCTTGATGGAAGCATTCTCCTTCATTCCTCATTTTTTCCTCATCCATTATCTTCTTTTCCAAGTAAATTAACACTCATACCTAGCAAATTCAAACAGTCATTTGGATACTTTTTGTTTTGAAAATCCAAATAGTCTGAACCAAATTTTTACAGATCTATAAATTAGGGACTCTTAGCCCTAATTTATGTCACACGCAAAGCACTATATCAAAATGTGGCTTTAAAGCAGGATATGAAAATAAAATACAAAGTTAAGACTGACATTTGAATACATATATATAAACGTAAAAGCAAAGTCAGTTAAGAAATAGTTAAAAAATTCCAACCCAAACTGAACCCTTTTAATCCATAGCAGATACTGTGAAACATTTTGAATCTCAAGCTGTCTGAAAACTTTAATGAATATTTTATGACTCTGTGAAGATCATTTCATTTAAATGGGACATGAACATCACACGGCAGCCATGATAAGTAAAAGGATCATTGTTTCAGATGAATAGCATCTTTTTTATATCCATCTATGGCTAAACAAGTGCAGGTTGCCTCATCTGAATAAATGTAAGCCTCATATGAATGAGTAACCATGCAGATTCAAAGTTTTCCTGTGTTTTTAAAACAAGAGAGGGGTTCAAGTCCTGCATTTAATTTTTATTGTTTCCAAACATGCTTATCCAATGTTCATTAACTATCTTGAAAGGTACACATGGTACCTATGCTGGCACTGCTTTTTCAATGAATATGCTTTTTCAATGAATAATTAACTTATTCTTGTCTTCCAGTTTCAATGGAATTCCTAGATCCTTCCTAGTAATATTTTATTTACCACGGAGGAGGAAATGCTACGTTTAGAAAAAGGCTGAGGTTGTATTATTTAGTTTGAAGCATGCTTTTAATCTGCAGAAATACTAAATTTTGTATAAAGAAAGTACCATCTTTGAAAAATACATACGCTTGGGTGGGCCCACAAGACAATAGGAAAAATGCTTTGATACTCCTGCAGCTGTGAAATTAGATAGAATAGAATCCCAGTGTCCTACTAAATTTTTCTAAATTTGATTTATACCGAAATCTTTAAAGCAGTCCTATAACTATTTTTCAAGTCTGGAGAGTATACAATATTACACAATATTCTTTATGGTAATGATATCCCTGTTGTGAATATCTCATCCTGAGCTTCTTATCCCTTTTTATTCACCCAAGAACTCCCACTGGTGCAATGGGTGCTGGTGCAATGGTGTAATAAATCCATTTACAAAAGAATCTTTACCATCATCACAACATCCTATGCTTTAAATAGTCTAACAAAACTATCACTGCAGCTACAACTCTTATCAGTGATTCCTGTATGGTTCATTCACCTTATTTTAATTTATATCCTCTCTTCCAATGAATCCTTAATGTATTTTATAAACACTGAGTTTTCAAGGAGACCAGCACAGAAAATGGATTTAAAAATATATATTTAAAAAATATATATGGTAAAGTCAGTGGATTTGAAGTTTCATTGATGAAGTTCATGAGCATGTAGTTCATGAAGTTCATGAGCATCTAGATATTATTAGCATAAAGACAGCGACAAAGAAAGTACAGAGTCTAAAAAGAGAAGAGTAGATCATATTAACAAGGCATGCAGCATAGGAAGAGAAATTGTCATGGAAAAGGAAGTGATAAATATGTTTTATTTTAAAGTTTAAGATTTAAACTTGCCTCTATCTATCTAAAAATAAACATGCTAGTTTAGTAACTAGACTAGCATTGTAGTGCTACTGTTTTGTCACTGAAATATTGAATAGTTTGAACAGTCCTTGTCTTTCTGCTGTTTTCATACCAACAAGATCTTAGGCGTCATCTTCTAAAAAGTGTGATCTTTTCAAATGTTCATTCCTGAAGACTGGAATATTGACTTCTGCTCCATTAGCTTGGAAAAATTAAAAACATCCTTATAGGTAACTATGAATTTTTAGATTGACTGGTCAAATAAAAAGTCATTTGCAATCTTTCTTCTGCCCATCAAATCTTTACTAATAGACCTCATAGTTGCAATACACAGAACATATACATAATAAACAGTAGGAGGTGAGGACCAAGTTTGGTTTTTTGTTTTGTTGTTGTTGTTTGTTTTGTTTTTTTTTTCAAAAATCTGATGTGCTCTATGAATCATATGGACATTCGCAGGAAAAAAAAGAAAAAATCAATTAAAATTAATGGAAAATTTTTCTGTGAAACAGATAAGAGATGCTAGCTGTGAACTAATTTAGAGTACGAGTACGGACTAGAAAATATTTTCAGACATCATATGAAGGATTTCCTGAAACAAAACTCAGCTGTGGAAGATGTGAGAAACCTCATTGATTTTAAGGTGGTTTTTTAAATTAAATTTTTGAGACAGTGAAATGGATTGTTCTTTTGGAGACTTTTCCCCTGTATTCTCAATTTCAAATGGGAAAAATATTAATTTAATTAATGATATTTTAATATAAATAACATCTGTAATCAGGTATTCAACTATATGATGGAAATGAAAGCTTGTTTTCCTAAAATACAACATGTTTACGATCTCAAACATTTTATAAAAAGCCTTTTGCTTTCCAGGAAGAAACTTCCAAGCAGAAAGCATCACTTTGTAATACCCAGGGATGATATGAATGGCCCCAAGTTTCTGATATCCTGAAGGGAAGGATTATAGGGGGAATCTGAGTGAGCTTCATATACAATTCATACATTCACAGCCAGCCCATCTACAGCCTTTGGTGCTTTGAACAAAATATGTTGCATTTCTGAGTTACTGCACAGTGCCTGTTTTCCTATAACTCACTGAGAAATCTTATGAAAGAGCAGGCTTCTCCATCAGATAGAGGACAGCTTTCCAGGTCACAAAGGACTATGAGACTTGAGTATACAGGATGTTTCCTCTGTTTTATTTGTATTTATTTTATCTACGCATGCTGCATTTAGATCACAGTATGTTTTAGAATGAATAACTGACAGGTTTAGTCACCTGAACCAAATAAAGAGAGTTCGAATGATGAAAAAAACATTGTTATCTCTAAATGCTTCACATCACTGTGAACCAAAATCTTCAAACAACAGCTACAATGGCAAAGGTGAGAGAGGTGGTTTGACTTAGGTAAAGAGATCATGCAAAGGAATAATAATCCATGATGACAGGAATGGCATGAAAATGTGTCAGGCCAGGTTTAAGGTGGATATTAGGAAAATGTTTTTCACCCAGATGGTGCTTGAGCACTGAAAAATTCTCCCCAGGACAGTGGTCACAACAGCAAGCTTGACAGAGTTCAAGGAACATTTGGACAACACTCTCAGGCATATGGTGGGATTCTTGGGATGATCTTATGCAGGGCCAGGAATTGGATACAATTATCCTTGTGGGTCCCTTCCAACTCAGGATATTCTGTGATGCTGCAACATGAATAACTTGATTAATGGAGAGACAAAATCCTTATCTGGAAGGGTATATGAGTGACCTGCCTAACACTGACATCAAAGAGATTTCCCATAGCTGAGGTATGGGTTGTTTTAGATCTGAGCACTGAATATCCATAGTGGCAGAAGGTTATATCTACCCAAAGGCATAAGACAAGTCTCTGAGGAGCATTTATTTTGGTCAAAAAAGATGGACGAGAAGAAAAGTGATGTTTTATGCAGGGTACTATGACACTGTATGAAATTTAAGGAGTGTAGGGAAGGTAACTAGAGATAGGAGGCAAAGTATAAAGCAATAAAGTAGTTGTGCATATTGTTTATAGTTAATAATATGATTGTTCCATGACACGGTAAACAGCAAAGTGTACTGCTACATTAAAAAGTTTGGGTTTTTAAAACTGCTGGCAATAAACTCAAAGATCTCACCCACCAATAAGACATCCTTATCTTCATACTGCCAGAAGATGTGGAAGTTTCAAAGCATTTCATTGTTCTTCCCCTAACAACCACTACAGACTAGGTGCACCAACAGGACAGCAGCCCACAGACACTTCTGTTCTGGTCAAATACAGCCACTTGTGCATTGTCATATTCTGTAAAAAATAGGGTGAGACCTTTACCACACTGTCTCAAGAGTGAATGCTGCAAAATCTATGAGCTGCAATTGTTAATTTTTTAGGTGTTGCAATATATTATTTATTAAGCATCAGCTATGAAATGAAGGCGCGTTAATTTTTTTCTGTTTTGCATACATTTTGATGTACTAGAAAAATACAGAAGCTTTCTGTAACACAATCTCCTATATAGTTTGGGATGCTTTTTACACTGGATTTTTTTGCTAAAGTTGTGGGTGTTTTGTTCACCTGTTGAAGCTGAAGTTCACAACAAAGAGTAGCAAATGCCAGAAAGGAAGAGTCTTAAAAGTGAAGTCTTTCAAATTAAACCTGTCTTATTAGAATAAAAATGAAACATACAAAACAACAGTACATGTAAGTTGTAACCAGAAAAAAACCCTCAAGTTATTGGGATAGCCAGAACAGAAACAGAGAACTCTTCCTTATCCACTGAATCACTAGAATATAATCCATCCACTAAATTGGGTTGATGGGGTCATAGCTGTATCAAAAGCAGTGTGACCAACAAGGCAAAAGGAATTCTCCCACTCTGTTGTGCTCACCTAAGACACCACCTAGTACACTGCGTTCAGTCCTGGAGCCTCCAAAATGAGGAAGACACAGATCTATGGAGCAAGTCCAGAGGAGGAACACAAGGATGCTCAAAGGACTGGAGCACTTCTGGTATAGAGACAGTTTGAGAGATTTGGGACTGTTTAGTTTGGAGAAGAGAAGTCTCTGAGGAGAGCCTACAGCCCCTTCCAGTGCCTAAAGGGCTCCAAGAGAGCTGGAGAGGAACTTTTTACAAGGGCCTGAAACAAAAGGACAAGAGGGAATGGTTTCAAACTGACAAAGTGCAGGGTTAGATTAAGTAGAAATTCTTTTCTGTGATGGTGGTGAGACACTGGCACAAATTGTCCAGAAAAACTGTGGATGTCTCATCACTGGAAGTGTCCAAGGCCAGGCTGGACAGGACTTGGAGCAACCTGCTCTAGTGGAAGGTGGAAGGTGTCCCTGCCCATGGCAGGGGGTTTGGAGCTAAGATTGCCTTTAAGATTGCATCCAACCCAAACCATTCCATGTTTTGATGATTCTGTGACAGCAATGCACAGGCTTCCATGGTTCTCTGGAAGATTATTTTCTTCCCCTCCAGGGCCTGGCCATCCTCAATTTGCTACTGTCAATTCTGTCTTTCCCTGTTATACATTCCATTTCCTCTCTGGGAATCCACACTTGCTTGCAAGGAAGGTCACAGTCTTTCTTTTCTTGTTAAAAAGTGTAGCACACAAAAATAAAGCATAAGCATCAAGAGAAAAACAAAGGAAAGATAAGCCAAATATTAGCATTCATAGTGATTGAAATAAGGAAGCCAGTTTCATTCTTTATACTCTGGACAAGAGAAAGGCTTGTTAGTATAGTTCTGTGACCTTTACCATTGCAAAGTAAGAGCAGACGGTAATCAAAATGAGTGGAAATGGAGTTAGTGGTGACAGAGCAAAGCAGAAAACAGCTTTTCTTGGAGAATATTCAGAGTTTTAAAATTCCTCTCTCTTTTACCATGATGAAACAAAGGACTTGATGCAGAACTTTGTATGTTGAGGCATTATATGCTCCAAAGTAAAACCAAAGAATTAGGAAGAAGATGAGTAGAGTTAGTACCTGAAAAAGAAGAGATAAGAAAAAAATCTTTTATTTTAGGACTCACCTTGAATGAATAAATAAAGATAAATAAATCTTAGAGTATCTCTCAACCTATTCTTACAAGTGTCAGATATGAAGACATGAGTTCTCACTTTTCTTCCCTTTGATTAGCAGAACAAAGGCATATACTAGGTACTGATTACGTCTATCCAGAATGGACTGAACTTTGAGGAGAGAAATTGGACAAAAATCCATCTTAGACTTGAAAAACTTTCTCAAAAACTTCAATCAGCAAAAGTGCTTCCACTGCAGAAAAGTCCCATTACTTCTGAATCAGCATGTTTTGGGGGAAAATGGCTGTATTAAAACCTTTTGTCTACCATTAATATGTACATCCAAACTGATTTTCTGGTGCACTATTGGAAGCCATAATACAGTGTATTGTAAAATGTATGTTAAAAAAATCTGTTTAGAATTTAAGAAAACAGGGAAGTAGATGAGAGGTGCATTTATTTCCCATATAAGAGACATCATCATAATGTGATACAAATTAACAATAATGACAAGGCAGATTGCTACCACTTACAAACCATTTCCTCTGTACTATATCCCTAATCCCTTCCCGAAAAGTTTCCCATGAAAATACTGAATGTTCCCTACCCTGCTTAGCTTATGTGGCTTGATAAGAAGCATTAATAAACAGAAATTACTGCTGGTAAATGCATTAGTGCATTTTCCCACTGCGTTTTTTCCATCAAGTTAAAATCAGAGAGAAAACTTAATGTGTCTTCTGTGTTTCTTCAGTTAGAAAATCCAATGTCAACTTCAACCTTCCATTAGTGAGCAATCCAAAATGTAATGACATAAAAAGGTTTTAAGCCAGACTCTGAGATAATGTGAATTTTAAAACAGAATACATTAAATAAAGCTAGAAAAACTCAATTTTCACATATTATTTTGGAGTAGAGCCAATCTTGAAGCATTGCAAATAGGCACGTTCCAATTAAAGTCAATATATAAATCTCATTTCAAAAAGGCAGTACAGCAAACAAGAGAGAAATACAGGGTAGTTCTTCATATAAGTGGACTCTAGCTTGCAGCTACCAGCCTCAAGTGTCATTAGCTCACTGAGAAAAAGACTTTCAAGAAAAGATAAAGTTGTTTTATTCGATGGGAAAAAACCTTTCATAAACCACATTTATTTCTCTTCCTTTTTTTAACTACTGACATGTTTCCAGGTAATGATAACTTGAGAGCCTCAGATGTGCTTTACTGCTGCTTCAAGTAGTGGTAAATTGACGCTGTTTGTGGGTTTCCTAACATAAACTAGTGGTTAGCTGCTGTGGTACCTTCCATGTGAAATTACACCCCATACATCAAGCAGTGATGAATTAGCAGTGACAGCAGCTGTATTTTCTTGAGTGGGAGAAGAGCTGCTATTCTGTAATGTGGTACCAACTTTTCTGTGCATCAAACCTATGGTCTGGAAAACTGATGACACATCAAAGACTAAGATGCAACTCTTCCATTTAACCCACCACAGAAGTTTTATTCAGGGTTAAAACAGAGCCCAGTTTTTATTTATTTTTTTTCCTTACCAATAAGTTTTCTCAATATATCAGTTACGGTGAATACAGAATAACATCCAGATTCACAGATACTGTTGGTTCCCAATTCTCTTTGACTAAACAGGCTTTAGGTGTTTATCTGTCCTTGCTTATCTGAACAATAACGTTTTGTGTGTCTCTCAAAAATTCAGATGTCTTTTTTTGAAATGTTGCAGATTCATAAAATCATTTCAACTGGAAAACCCCTCTTATATGTTTTGCATCCAACCATTCCCCCAGCACTGCCAGGGCCACCATTAACCCATGTCCCCAGATGCCACATCTACATGTCTTTTGAATAACTACAGAGACAGGGACTCCAGCACTGCCCTAGGTAGCTGTGCCAGTGCTTGAAAAACCTTTCAGTGAAGATTTTTTTTTCCTAATATACCATCTAAACATTCCCTGGCACATCTTGACACCTCTTCTTCTTCTTGTCCTGTAAGAAACGGCTGCCCCACACTTGGCCACAACCTCCTTTCAGGTAGTTGTAAAGAGTGATGAGAATTTTTGATTAAAGTTATGATCTTGTTTCCTGATGCTGAATGAACTTTCATTAAAATGAAAATAATTCATCAAAAGAAAACTGATATAGCTGAAATTCAAGAGAGAAAACTAAAGAAGGTAAGGGCAAATTTACTGTTTTGGATGATGGTATCAAAATTATTCAAAGTATGGAACTGATTTACTTACATTGTTGTTAAATATTATATAATAAATAACTTATATTTACACCTACTATAAATTATGTGATTTATAGATATTTTTTCATCACTTTAATCATTCTTTTAAAAATTTCTATTTATTAGGATAGCTTAATATGCTGGTTTTCCTTTTCAAGGTAAAATGTAAATATAATCTAAAATATTGCAGTTTGCTCTGAAATTTTCTTATGCATTCTTTTAACATCAGACACATTTTTTCCAGTAATAAAAACTGTGTTCAAATTTTTTTCAAAGGAAATAGGCTGAGAAAAAGGGAAGGATTTCTGAAGATACACCTAAAGCTAGAAAACTGTCACCAGAAAATTGCTAAAATCCCAATAAATACTTAAATTCATCAAAGACATTTCACCATTTGCAGAATGCTTTCCTCAACAACATATTTCATACTCATATATTTAAATTTATATTAGTGGAGTTATTTATCCCAGTGGAGCTAAATATCACATCATTTGCATTATATGAATTGAAAAGTGTTCTTCACTACTGATGTGACTTTGAACTAAACATACTTTCCTTGTCATATCTCAGAGATGTTTTCTCTCTCAGCTAATTAAGCTACACTTCACAATGAAGTCAAATCTGTCACATTATGTCTTACATCAACATGAGTTCTTAATGTCTTTGCTGATGTACTAAAAACATTTCTGCAGGATTAGAAAAGGGTGAAGCTTTTTGTTTGGTGAGGCTGTTCAGTTGCGTGATCTCTCTGCACACACATGAACACATACAAATGAAAAAGTCTTGCAGTTATGAACTGTTACCCAAATAGTAAATGAGAAAGCCTGAATCTGGGGAAAACAAGGCCTTATTGGTGGAGAAGAATTAGTTCTGTGTTCCTTCTAGCACAACTTACAGCTATGCAGGAAAAATGAAAATCAGACATGTAAGAATATTCATAGAAGCAGAAAATGGTTTGCATTTAAAGGGACCTTAAAGACCATCTCATTCCAACACTCTGCCATGGGCAAGGATACCTTCCACTAGACCAAGATGCTCAAAGTCCTATCCAACAGGAAATTTCAGACACCCTGAAATAGACTTCCTACAGTTCTAAGTAATGGCTTCAACATTTTTAGGATATGGAAAGGAATATAGTGTCTTCACACCTAAATACTTTAGAGGCTAGAGTTAATTCAGAAGAAGAAGAGATTCTAGAATGAGAAAACATGTGGTTTGGACACAAAAAAATGGGGAATAATGAGCTGTCTCAGAGGACAGTACTGGCCCTGTGCTTTCTGCTAGCTTCACTTTACAAAGACTTAGTAACCATTGTAAAACTACTGAACAGGACTTGTGTGATTGTGTCAGTCTGGGGAGAGGTGTTTCTAACTTTGGACTGCTATCAGTTCTTTATCCTTTGATTTTCACTAACATCTTTTTTTTTTTGCCTCAGTTTCCAAACATGGAAGAAAACCATGGGAACAGCAATATGGACACAGAGCTCTGAGACTTACAGGATTGCTTTGTAAGAATCTTTTGTGACTGCACTCCTTAACTGTTCATCTAAAATCAAGTTAGTAAAAGCATGGAATTTTTAAGAAAAGACTTAACCAATCCCTTCAACATGAAGTTATCTGGATGAGAGGAGGCAGAAGACATGAGATCAAGCATCTTGGACAAGACATAAGAATTACCAATGGATTGGAGATGAAAAGACTGCAAAGTGCAAGGACAATAAAGTGAAATAGCTGCATGTGTTCTTACCGTCTTCCCACCCTTCATAGCACAAACCTCACTGGTAGGTCACATCTGTCAGAAGCACATCCATATTTCTTGACACATGTACATGCTACATTATGGTGATATATTGACAGAGGGCACAGTTGCCAGACATGTTTGAGGGTGAAAGGTAGCACTTCAGGCACTAAAGGAGGTGATTTATTACAGCATTAGTGCACCACTGAAAAGGTCAGAAAGCTACAAAACACATACAAAAGTTCTAGAGGGCCGATTGTATTTTCACAGAGAAAATGTACATTAGCCTATTCAGTCTTGTCCCCTCAGTGTGAATCAGAAATGTTAAAGCTCTCAATACTACAACATGGAAAGACTTGGGAGCATTGTGGTGGTTGGTTGTTTTTTTTTTTTTTTTTCTCCCCTACAGCCAGAAAGATATCACTCCTGAACTGGGAACACTTAGGCCCCAAGAATAAGCTGAGTTTCAGTCTTTCATTCTTCTGGGCAAAACTTACTTTCATGTATTTCATAATGCACTCTCTGCCCTTGATGTGCTTGCCATTTGTTCTGGTGTGAACCCAGCTGTCTTAGGGGTTTATGGTGCTATGTATCCCTTTAGCTTGATGGCTGACAGAAGCTATAGTTGATGACCCCAGACCTCTATAGGAAAAACAATCAGCAGGAAAAAAACCCCCAACCAACCAACCAACCAACTAAACTAAAACAACACTCCAAAGCTACCCCTTGTCTCCCAAACAAGCAAACAAGTGCCACACAATGTACTTGTATGAGTCCCAAAATCTACCCCTACATTAGAGACAAAATTTGTCCAGGATTTCTGAAGATTAGTTTGAAACGCAACATATTGGGGTGAGATGGATTAATAGAATTTGAAAAATCCTAAGATTTTTTTTAAAAAACAAAACAAAACAAAACAATGCCCCAGGGACAGGAGATTTTCTTCTTCTCTTCCATGACAGTATTTAGTTCAGTAACTATAATACTGAAATTCATGTCCTGGTGCTTCAATGACATCATAATTCAGCTCCCTAAAGAAAAGGATTTGGGAGCTGGAAACAGTAAATTTTTTAAGACCCTGATAAGCTTATGGCAACCTAAACCACAAAGAAACACACACCTTTAGGTTATAACAACTGGAAAATATTTCCAGTTATAAAAAAGTACATAAAAAAGACTTAGGAGGACTTCTAGGGCCTCAGGGAGGAAGATAATACTGAGGTAGTCCACATGCCAACAGTGTGGTGACACTGTGCTATGCTGATTCAGAAATGAGTCAGCTCTATTACCAGAAAAGAGGAGAATCAGGTCTTTTTTGAAGGTATTTGCAGTGATAGAGATGTGACAGAATGACTCATCTGTCATAAGCATTTTAGTCAGCAAAGTCTTTGGCTCAATGACAAGTATTTATAACTGGAAAATAAAAGCAGGCAATCAAAATGAAGTGAGCAAAAAAAGATCTGAATGTTAAGGCTGTTTTGGTTTTGTATTTTTTGGTTGTTTTGTTTTTAGTTGTTGGGTTTTGTTTTAATATCCAACTATGAGATCACCACATCCATAACCCTGAACACCATTTTAATGCCAGTATCTGTCCAAGTCCAACCCACAGTACAATGTTCTGTTTGTTCTTCGTTCATAGGACAGAGGTTTTCTGCAGGACCCACTTAAACACAGAGTGAACTATTTTCTTGTGAAAATAACTTTTTCTTCTGTAGTGTTTCACTACAGGTTTCACTTCAGTTTTACATGGCATGCTTGAGAGGGCTTGGAACCTCTTCCTTTGAGAGATCCTTCCATCAAACTTTGATGAACCAAGATACACATAAATCAATGGCAGCTTTTAGTAGGAGTTTTTACCTGCACAGTGTTCTTGAGTAGGAGTATTTAAATATCATCCAAAAGAAATTATAATGGATGAAATTGTAACTCCTCTGAAATGAGTAGCAAACCCTTATGTCTATTTAGGTTGGAATATCTCTTATATCAATGTATGATTTTGAATATTTGCCTTTACTTTGTATAAGTGACCTAAAACTTTTCAAATATAATTTTGTACCTCAAAATTTCAGTTGTTTTCCAAGGAGAAAGGAATAGGAAAAAATACAAAGCACAACCTCATTTATTTTTTTAAGTAAAACAAAAAAATTTTAAAAAAGAAAAAAACCCTAAAATAACCATCTCATGATAATTAACTGAGAAAATCTTTGCTTGTAAACGAATAAAATTTTATGACCACTCAGTTCTATAACTTATCTATCTCTAGGAAGCTGCCTTTTTGAAAGGATTAAAATTTTTAATGAATTTTGAAGATACAATGCAAAATCTAAATATAATAATGTCTTTGGTTACAGGTTTTTAAATCCTTTTTAAATATTGCCATCTGTAGGGAAATGAATAACACATGAAGAATGGAGAGAATATTGTCAGAAACAGGTGGAAGAAGAAGGAGAAGAAGCAGAACTGATGGGAATAGGGATAGATAGTGGATTTGAAGCTCCAGAAGTTTGAGAGTTGATTGTTGTGGAAGATTTTGTATGGGGTTTTGGTTTTGTAACCTCCCCATGGTTTCTACACCCTACATTCATTCCCCACACCCATGTGTTCCCCCTAATGCCACGCCACTGAGGGGCTGGGGCCATCTCCTAAGCACAGCCTCTGCCCGGCGCTGCCAACGCAGTCACCGCTGTGAGTGTCGCTGCTGTGCTGCAGCTCTGGGACCCGCCAACGGGTCCAAACTGGGGCAGTCCCTCCCGAGGGAATCGTCCCTGCGCCGCTGCTGAAACACACCTGCCCCTTCCACCAATTCTGCCCCAGTCCTGAGTCCCTATTTGTTAATTCTATTGTCATTTGAGGAGTGTTTCCCCATTGGCTATTCAAGTTGTCAGTTAACGACTCTGCCCCTCCCTTCACCCTATTGTGTCCAAGTTCCAAAGCCCTCCCCTCAGAGTTCCTTCCTCTTTCCAGGACTCTGTTCTTATTGGATGTTTAATGGTTACTGACATACTGTTCACCCAATCCCTTTTAAGTTTCCACTCCGTTCCAAGTACCTCCACTAACTAACCTTTTAGAAGTCATCCATAAAGTTCTTTTCTGGTTACTCTCTCACTGAGTGTTGAGGGTTTCCTTGGGAGCTGATTCCCCTCTGTTGGTTACCGTTAGCCATTCACTCATATGTCAAACATATTAATAAAAGCTTCTCTGTGGGTTCAGTCCAAAGATCTGTCTAGTGCACCACTTTATCTCCAGCAATATGCAGGCATATAAGAAGTTCATAAAGTGATTGTTGCCAGTACACAGCTTTCTCCTGCTAGCATTCAGTGGTTTCAGCAGTTCTTATCTAACCCAAATCACATCTTGACCAAAGTGTTTCATTCAAATGTTGTACCTGAGCTATAGAATTGCATGTGGAGGTTTCTTTGGCCTGACTGTCTATCCTCCATGACATTAATAGTGAATTAGGCTATAATAGGATACATTAATTCAGCCAAGATATAAAAAAGAGTTATAATTATACAGGATCATCAAATGTGTGCACAGGTGAAACTCAAGAAAATTTAGAGTATATAGGCCATGCTAAAAGTATTTGCTGGCAACTGCAAATCAATGTGACCAAACAGCTCAAGAGCTGCCAACAGCATTCAGGAGGCCTTTGTTCTCAGTTAGGTTGTTTTATTCAGTAGATTGTATTTTTTTATCAGAAGTTTTCTAACAATAAGTGTATATATATATATATATCTATATGTTTCCATTAGTGATCTGATTGTTAGATTAGATTGTTAAATGCTTCACTACGTAGAAGCTGAGGTTACTGGTCTTATGAGTGTCTTCATGTTTATCACTTCCACTCAATAGGCTGTATTTTTCTCAAGTAAAAAAATTGACAGAGTGGCACTGTTCTTCTTTGAAACTTCACTTTTGGGTTTCACAATAGAAATAGCTATGCAAAATTATATTTTAAAGAAAAATATTCCATAGTATATTTTTTATTTAATACATTTGCTCTGAATTTGTGTTTATAAAAATCATGATGGATGGAGTCCTGACTGTACTAAGGCCAGTGGCATGGCATGTGTCTTTACCTTATTTTCTGTTTGATAAACTTGCCCTTTCAGAAGTATTTGGTAACAATTTTTTCATTACTCTGATGTAATGATTGAACAATAAGTTCACTTAAGATCTTTAAATGTTTTTAAAATTGATAAATATGTCTGGAAAACAGACAGAAAAATTCAAGAAAGCAGAAATAATGCAAAAAGAGTAAATAGTAGAAGTAAATCAAACAAAATCTTAGTTATCATCTGTATATCAAAATGTATAATTTTATAATTCATTTTCATTGCTACCTCTAATAATATATGCTTTTGAAGTCAAAACTGGAGCACTTGCTTTACTTTAAAAGCAATGCAGCTATTTGTACGTATAAAGATAAAATTAATCCCATGTGAATAGCTGAAATTGGGTATAATCTGCTACTTTGCAAGATTTAGCAATCCTTAGTGAATTTTCTTCTTGTAATTTTGAATTATCAGAAATGTATGAGGTTGAAAACAAACCAAGCCAAACCAAATCCAAACAGAAACTACTCTGGAGAAATATTGAAATATTTAGAAAAACTGTTACAACAAATGTGTATTTAAAACCTAAGTAGTAAAACCTATGTATTTTAAAATATTTATAACTGAAATATATTTTTATTTAGAGACAATAAACTTCTAAAGAAATGATGCCTCAAGTCTTGTGTATCATCTTGATAAATGCTCGCTGTGGTGGCATAACTGAAACTTTTAGGTCTTTGACACTTTTTATGATAGCTGAAACAAACTGGACAAAATTTATTTTTTTAAATCCTCAATAAAGATGAGAACCTACACATGAAGAAGATGCCTGTATGATGGTCTCTGAACTGGTTCATTGTCTTGAGTTGAGCTAGCAAAATGCCAACTCCCCAACAGAATCAAAGCTTCCCTCCCCCACTGCCAAGAAAAAGGAGGAAAGGGAAAAAAACCTCAAACTAGGTTTAAAACTTAAACTAATTATATATATTTATACAGAAAAGAGAAAATTAAAACTACAATATTATACACACTTACACAAGTTAGAAATAACAGTAAATAACTTCCCACTCCCCAGTGAACAAAAATCCCACTATTATAACTACAAATCACTCTAGAGAAGTCAATTTCCCAGAGACAGACTCAAGCAGAGAGAATGAGCTAGAACAAACTTTTTACTTCCCTAAGATAACATGGTGGTGAGCTGGTGCTGGGCCTGGGCTTCCTGTCCCTCCTGGGACGGCAGAGTGTGTCTTCCTGGGACCACAGCTGTCAAGGAACTGACAAAAGCCACTCCCACAGTGGCTCTTACACTTTGAGATCATGTCGGAATATGATATGGAATGCCATCGGCTAGAAGAAGTCAGCTGTCAGCTAGCCCAGCCCAGCTCAAGTGAGCCAACAGTCCCAGGCCTAGACTGAAATCTAAAACCTAAACTTAGGCCTACTTAGCTAAACCCATAACACTCATGGACACCAGTGGACATTCAGAACATTATTTGAAGAGGTAAATCTAGCGTGATAGAAAGAAAAGACAGATCTGTCTCCCACATAGATTCCTTTTCACATATGTCAAAACCAAGGGCTTATGCAGGTTCACAGAGGATAGTTTTGCCTTCTTGGCAGTTTTGACACTCTAAACTAAACAACTTGTTTTTTAACTGTAACAGAGGTCAGACAAACTGAAGGTCTGACTAACCAAAGAGATAAATAACCCAGGGAGTTGGATGAGGAGGAAAGCTTTATTATTAGTTTAAAGACTTCTGAATCAGAGTTTATGGGGAAGCCAAGTAACAAGTAGCAAACAACATGAAATGTTTATGCAGTTATTCTTCTCTGTCTTTTGGCTTTCCTCTAATTTACTGTTCTAATCAACATACCTATTTTCTACCCCCTTAGATACTACCATCCCCCTTATGGGTTGGCATAAATAACAAAAAGCTCTAGCCCTTGGCTTCACCAGTATGAAACACTAGATACAAAATGAGTTACTGTAAATAAGGCAATGACTGGTGTAATGAAGCTGTCAACTTCACCTCCAGGATTTTCCTTCCCTAATAGACCTACACACTTTCTTGTTATCATCTGCAGTAATTTTTTCTAAAATGCTGAAGGTGCTATTAGTCAGATAGAAAATCATTCAGGGGCAGCAATCTAAGGCATATTTCCTTAATAAACAGCAGGGTTGACAGTAGCCATCAGGATTTTTGGAGTTATTTCTGTGAAAGGCAGATTCTGATTCTGCACTCCTTGGCACTAATGACAGAACTCCTGAATTGTGGAGATCTGGGAAGGATCTGACTGAACTCTTACCTAAATACTTTTAGGCCATTGGGATTAACAAGCAATTGTATTCCAACCTACAGCTGATGATTTATGTAGATTGGGATATCTCTGCTTCCACCCTACCTGTTTTTTTTTAAAATTAAAGCTTTAGTCAAATTTACCAGCTATAAATAACAGCAAAATTAACCAAACCATGTATGCAGCACAGTCAAATATGAACACAGAGCAGTTTGAAGCTGACATTTGGTTTAGTAAGGGGGAAATGTCAGATGAATTTTGAGGTCTGGTTGCATAAAACAATCAAAAGTTCAACAACATCATGATGGAGTGTGACATTATGCATCTATTTCAGTGGGTGAATCGGTTCAACTCTGAGCTCTTTATGGTCCTTTTTAAAAAAAAAATAAATATTTATGGTCACACTGAAATTCATGTTTATATTAGGCAGAGACTCTGCAATTCTATCCTTTGCCTTCACACAGACATCTGTGTTGAGTCCTAGAGCTGAATGACTTTTAAACATGCTTTCTGTCTTCTGGTCTCTAGCTGATGTTCACTGAAGGAAATAGATCAATTTAAAGTGGGTTGTACTCACTGCTCTAAAGTGAACACTCATTCCAGCGCTCAGGTGCACACCCTTAGGAAGGTAGATATTTGTTTCTAAGTTAAGTTGAATGAACATCTCAAATGCCTGCAAGTACCAGGTTTTGACTGGAGAATCTGCAACATGTAACTTCACGTTTAGAACAGATGCAGCAGCTTACACCCCGTATTTAGAATGTAGTTGCATGAGCCCTCTGAGCGGAACAAATATTGCAGCAACACCCTGAAGCTGAGAACCCTGCCAATAACTGAGAATCACCACCTGGCCCAGAACCAATGTCTGGGCCATTTCTGTGAAGAAACAATTTACAGATTGAGCTTAAATATTAAACTTCATGTTTCTCATTATAATAGACATGCTGAAAGTGCACTGACTCAGGGGTTGCAAAAACATTAAACCATTAATCCTACACTAATCCTCACCTTAACCCAAACTAAGTCCTCAAAATTCTGTTCAAGCTTCTCCTATGGATAAAGTTTAATTCAGAATTTTATAGCTCATTTTATTCAACTACCTCAGTACAATTCCCTTTCAGTTTAAAAGCATTCCCTTGTGTGAACATTATTTAAGATTTCTTTAATGTCTTGAAGAGGTTGCAAATGAACTTCTAGACACCAGCAAGGAGCTGAATTTCAAGCACTTCCCTAGGAATAAACACTCTCACAATTCTTCAGAAGAGCTATTTTTTTTCCAATTTTACAAATATAATTCTCAAGGCATATAAAGTACCTATCTAGACACATGAGGAAGACTACTAGCAGGAGAGAGTTCTGATTTCTTACCACTCACCACAATTTCATTTCTTAGAAGTTGTCATGGAACTTTATGCAACAAAGGCTTCAGTTTCTCCTGGTATCAAGTGAAAAAAAAAAATCACTTACTTTAGCTACTGCTAAAATAACTATAGCTAAAATAACTATGTGAGTGCAACATTATATATTAGTGAAGTACTGTTTCTCTTGTGTCTATTCTTTTTTATATTTGAGAAATGTAGACAAAAATAAACTTTCCATTTGCTATCTGATGTTCTTCTGTAGCATTAATCATACAGTTGAACTTGCACTGGAAGCTGCAAAAATTTAAAAATGATGAAAATGGAATAAGTAGCTAGTGAGATCATGTAACAATAAATCATACTTCTACCTGCCCCATTTTGCATTTCATAAAGAAATGTTAACCACAGGGTGAAAATCGGTGCTCATCATAAATGACAATTTAATTCTATACTCTGGTCACCTTGTAAAAGTAGCTGTGAAAAGATCAGACAGTGAAAAAGTACTTGAGAACACTAATGCAAATATATATAAGTGGAGTCCGAATAAGCAAAACAAGCCATTTTTATATACTATAGCACTGGTTTCATTGAAGATGTTATAAAAAAGGTCTGCTGAATCATGTCCTGGAATTTCTACTCTCTGCTTTGGGTGTAAAAGCCATTAGATTAGACTAGCTCTAAATAGCTGTGGTTTACATGTTAAAAGATAAGATACTTCCACATAAGTAAAATCCTCTATTCTGTTCTTTTCAATTCCTAACATTTTAAATATTGCCATAAATACTGCCATAATATCAGCACATGAAATTACCAGAGAGCAATAGATAAACAGTTGGTGACATATCACCATTGCTTATTATGCTTAGCCTTAAATTCCCCTTTTAGACTTTTTGCTCCTTCATCTGCTTGTTATAGCTTATCTATTTTTAGGTAATATTTATCTGATTTTTTTTTTTTTTTTTTTTGCAGACCAAATTCTCTGCACAGCAAAACCCTATTCCTTCCTAGGAATTATTCTAATGCAAAATAATCAACAACTTCTATAATAAAAACAATATTAAGTGGAAGAAAGTACAGATTAATTCCCTGGAATTAAAATTCAGAAAAAACTGCAAGAACTACAATGACTGATATCCACACTGTAGGTTGATTACAGATCCGCCTTTGCAACAATTTATTATACATGCAACATAAATATTCACTTTTAGAGAGGGTTTTTTTTCTTTTGAGAAGAAATTGTAAAAGGAGAAATAAATATATATCTGGAAACCTCAATATGAATTTATAAGAAATATCAAGGTCCTACACCATGATGAAGGCTATAGAGTTAATACAAGTCAAATGAGACAGCATTTTAATTTTATCAAATTATTTGATGCAAAACAGAGTTACAACTCTTGAAAGTACTAATGGAGCTCTTCAAGCTGGAAAGGACAAAGCCAGTTAAAAGTGAAGAGAACTTGGGTGGAGAAAATGAGTTAAAAGTTGTCAACACAAAACTGAAACTTTTTTGGGGAAAAAAATTGGTGATTTTTCTGTCACATTCTTGTCCTCTAGATATCAGACCTAAGCAACCCTGGAACAAAACTGTGGTACAAACTTAAAATTTCATGAATTTTGGAACAATTCTTGGTCTCAGCAAGACCTAAACCTACTAAGAATCTTCGCTATAGAGGCTATTCATCAAACTGCTAAATAATTTGCCTATGAAAGTGTTCAAGCCTGTATATAAGAAATTGCTTTCAGTGGGATTCAAACACACATGTACAGTTGATGGTGGGTTTAAGTGTTTTGGAGAGTCTGCTCTCAGTCATGGAGAAACCATCCCATACAGAAATTTAAAAGATGGTTTTGAATAGCCGAGAAAAGACCATAGCAGACTTTTCATTTTAAGTTCATTATTTTCAAGTACTAATTACTGAACTGGACAGAGTTTTGAGGTATATATACTGAAGGTGATAATCTGTCCTTTTGAGGTGAATTTGGTATTTAAAATGCTTTTGCTGGTAACCATTATTCTCTTATTCATTGTTGCAGCTTTTTCACTCAATGTGCACTTTTTTTGTAGATAAATCTTTTCTTAGCTCCCATTACTAAATGATGCCATTTTACTCAGCGTGACATACGAATTAAATAACAAGATATAATTTCAGAAACAATACTTGGCATCATCAGATCTGATAGTGCTGTGTCTCTTGAAGCATTTATAGAAGATAGTTGCATGATCCTTGGGTGATTGCTTTTCCTACTTCAGTTTATCTATGCTCTCTTCAACACTGAAACACATTTCATAATAAAGAACTCACTGAACTAAGAAATTATATTTCTACATGCTATTTTGTTTATTTTTTAACATAATCATGGGCATCTATGACTAATATTTCATATGTATGTAATAATTATCATAGAAAAATACCTTCAGAAATATTGGATACAAAAATTCCCAGGTAAAGAAAATACAGACAGACATGTTGATGGTTTATTGGACACTGGATCAGGCAATAAACTCAGAGGGTTTGCTTAATATTAGTACGAAATATACTCCAGAGTACACAGATCTCTGCAAATGTTATGATTTAGCTACTCAATATCAACCAGAATGGCTGGACTGGTGTTTGCTCACAATCGAAGAAACATATGGCAATCTTTAAATGCTGGTCTTCTGCATAACATACATATAATTCTATCAATAAAGATACCAATGATATCCTTCCAGTGGGCTCCACAAAGAGTGTTGTGGGATAGATATTTTTCACTGACTGTTCATTTCATGATTGTGAATATGTGAATATGTGTATATTCTTTATATGATCCTTCTTTATTAAGAACATTTTCTGTTCACTAAAGTAGTAAGATGACTCTATATCTGTCCAATGAATATTTTTAACTAGAATTTTAAAAACAAAGAACAAAAATCCAGCTTTCTTCTTCAAGGACCCTACCTCCCCAAATAGAATAAATGAGAGAGGATCACAAAAATTAAGTTGGATTTTAGGTGGAAACAATGAGGAAATAACAGACTTTTAATGCCAAAAATATTATATCACACATCAGGAATTGGGTATCCTTGGGGTTTTTTGTGTCAAAGTTCATGTAAGATCTTGTGGATGTAAACCTTATTGTGAAAATTGTGTTCCAATCTCCAATTTTTGTTTAAGAACATCAGTGATAAATAAATGACAAAATACATGACAACATTGCATGTCTTTTGATGAATATACCCAATATTTAAAATAGCAGTACAAGATGACATATGCCAATGCCGATTCATTTTGCCCTCCGTCATTACTTGGTCATGGTGTAGCACATCAGTCAATGGAAAAAAAAAAGATATATAGAACCATTTCACATTGATCGTATTGATTAGCATGTAAAGAATCATTGACCAAGCCATGTTTGATGGGTCAGCATCTGTCTGACTGTCAGTTTTATTGTGTGTGCCATCACTGTAATTGAACCCTGAGGCTATCTGAATTAGAGTGAACATAGTGTGCTACGCTTGAAGGAGAAGAAAAAACTGAAAAACAAAGTAATTAAGAAAAGAAACTAAGGAAATACTTTCCCTGAGTATCAGCAGCTCAACATATAAAAAGATAGATGGCATGTGTCTTGGATAAGTTCCAAAGCTGAAAATATGCTACTCTGGGGTTCTTGCAGCATAAGCAGTGAAGTGCAAGAAGTAAATGAAGAAATAAGAGTTACGCAGTCCAAATACACACCAGCACATGGTTACTGTTCCCAAAGATCAGCTATCTGTTTGGGAAAGGTTACAAAATGATTTTACATGTTAGATGAGGCATCTGCACTGAGCATGGGCGTAGCTGCTCTGGTCAGTGTGCTGCACATAGCTGGGATTTCTTTCCTTCCTCTCCCTCAAGAATGGATGAATTTCCCCTGTCCAAGTGAACAAAACAACATATTCTTTCTGTGGTCAGAGAGTAACTCTACTCTGTTAGTTAATTTACTTTACATTTTCTGGTCTGGTATGGCTTGTTGTGTAATTATAGTTTGTCCCTGTCTTAGCACATCATTATTAGTTTGGGTTAGTGATGCTCCTTCAGGATATCTCAGAAAGAAGAAAATCGTGTGGAAGATTCATGTGCCTATAGAATAACAATTTTACAAAATTATTCCTTCCTGATACTTCTAGGTTTTGATCTTGTGGGGTAGTTTTGGCTTTAGTTTTAGCTAGGCCTCAGTTTAGAAGGCCCAGAGAGTCTATGTAGATCAGAGGGGACAAACATCGCCTGACTTAAGCAACTAAAGAGATATTTCATATCATTTTGACATCAAATCAAATATAAAAGAAGATGTAGAAAGTGCCTAGCTCTTTCCCCTTCATGTCTGGATGCTGAGCGGACCTACTATCGCTGTTGTTGGGGGTGTTGGGCCTTGTCACCACTTCACAGTTGTTTGGTTTGGGAAGTACTTTTCCTTTTGTCGTTGGTTTTCTCCTCTCTTGCTGGTTAATCTTTGGGGGGAGTTTGTTGGGGTGTTTTCTGGGCTGAGGTGGTGGAGGTCTGTGTTGTTTGGGTGGGCAACTCAGTGGTGGTTGTTGTTTTTTCCACATTTGTATATATATGTGTTATATCATATTCTGGTTTTAATTGTCTATCTTTTGTATAAATATAAGAAGCTTTGGGGTTTTTTATCTCACCCCTCTCTTTTCCCGGGGAGGAGGGGGACTCTGACAGATTATTGAGCAGCTGGCATTTTGACAAGCTAAACCAAAATATCTTGTTATTGCAAAATACAGTACTATTAGAAACTACATGACCATTTTTATTACAAGACAAGATATGCAACATCAAAGATGCAAATCTTCAGGCCCACTGTGCTACACAAGACTTAGTATGAGTAGAAACCTCTATACACATCACAAAAGAGCTAAACCCATCACAACATACCTAAAAAGGGCCAGTTTCTGAAATACAAAAAAAAAAAAAAAAGCTAATTATGAGGCTGACAGGTTAAATGATTGAAAATATTGACTCATATACACTATCGGAAAATTTTAACCATGTAGATGACTTCCAAAAATGAGTCTGCAAAGAAAATTTGCCTAAGTTAAATTTTATTTTAAATATATAGAGAGAGAGATAGTGCACATGTGAGATTTAAAAGATCATTTACATACTACTGTAAAAATTTTTTTGGTTCCTTCCTAGAAGTCTACTATGAAGATAAACAACACATATCTCTTGAGAGCTGTATAACCAACGGACAAGTTTTCCTACATCCATTTTGCTTTTCTTCACACAAAGTAAATGAGTAGCATTTTCTTTCTTATTTTCTTTTCTTTTTCTTTTTCTTTTTTTTCTTTTTTTTCAGTATGTTAAGAATCTTCACTGTAAGAGGTGTAACCAAAGACAACATCCTGGTCTAGCAGAAGGTGTCCTTGACCATGACAGCAAAGTTGGAACTAGATGTTCTTTAAGGTCCCTTCCAGCCCAAACCATTCTGTGATTCTACTACTCTATGATTTTATGGTGATCTAGCAATAAGCCTATTGGATATGAAAAACTCAATCCCTGGAGTTTAATTTGCAGGTTTTGGACATGGTATATGAGAGATGTTCTCTGTATTTCCTACACAGGGAATATTTAGAATCATGAATTCATATAACCATTCCATTTGGTAGATGTCTCAGGAAGAAGTAAAGTTCAACATACTGCTCAAAACAGTGGTATTGTTTAATTATGCTGATTTTATAGACAATTGATTACAAATCATGTAGTCTAGTTCCCAAGCATTGTTCTTATAGATGTATCCCTTTAAAAGTTATTGTGATGATTCCTGTTATAATTAATTTGCAGTTACACAGGGTATGGTTGAAAAGAAAGTTGAAAAAATAATTACTCTGGAAAAATGAAAGCGATATTTAAATGTGTCCAGCTAAAGACTTTTGTATATCTACATCCCTATACATAAAGCTGGGACATTTCAAAAGAAAAGTGTAATTAAAAAGACACATAAATAATTTAGGAGACTGAAGACAACATATGCTGCTCAGGCATTGTTTCAACAGATCTGTGCACTGAAAGCACATCACTGAAGTCTTCAGCACCAAAGAACAGTCTGTAAAGCTCCTTTCAGGCATCAGGATCTTTCAGCTGCCCACAGTAATGCTCTGGGCCAAAAGATCCCAGAAACCAGTCTCAAGGTTAATGAGCTCTGTGCCACTGATCCCTGCCAGAAGATAACACATTCCTGTCAGCAAACTAAATTATCAATGAGAAGACAAAATAACAAGTGGAAAGTGTGATAACACCCTCTTTGCTCCTAAAGAAAAAACAAACAAAAACCAAGAAAACCAAAACAAACCACTAAAACCCCTACAACAAACAAAGCTAAAATGTTCTCACTTCCATAAAGAAAAATCTGTTTTACAGTGGGTCTGAGCTTCTGTCACACTGTTAAAGTGTTTGTCAAAGAGACAGTGCGGAAGGCAATTAGCAAATCCCTGCTTTTTCCAGGTGTCATTTACATCTCTGACAAACCTGAATCAAAGGAAGGGAATTTGACCATGGCATATCTGTCTAAGGAGAAAAGCTTGAATAAGTCTTAAGAAAGGAAATTACTGTTCTGCCTCAGTTTCAAGGGTTGGTCACTGTCAATTAATATAGTTTCAGTTCAGCTGTAGTTTTTCTTGTTAATTAAAGTGTTTTCTTCTGCTAATTCTCTATGGAGTGTTAAAGGAGCTCTCTCTCTAATGGAGGCTTGAAATGAGCTGCACATAATGATTGCTCCTTGCTCACAAACAGCAGATTCATTTTTAAGATGGGCTGGTCCAGAGAGCATAGTAATAGCTATCACTGACCATTTAATTTGTAGAAATATTACTCAATATTTTTTAATAATTGCTTGTTAAATATATCAGTGATTATCTAAAGTGTTCATTTTCTTGCAGCTTAAAAAGCATTTATGTTAAAATCAGCTGTCAAGTATTCCTTCATAGAGTACTCTGAAAAAGACATTATCATCCAACAAAGCAAAAGTTTATTTTGTTTGATTTTATTTTCATTTGTTGTGTTGACTGATTTTCAGTAGGTACCTTTTTTGCTTTCTGTCACATGTACTTGGGCAATTATCACTATCTTTAACCACAGAGTTCCATTTTTTTTTCTAGGTTAGAAGCTGAGCTGATTTAACAGAGAAGGTTTCACCAATCCCATAATTTTAAATGATGTCTTCTCTATTTGAAACCATTCACTAACTTAGGATCTGCTCCATAATATTCATGTGCTTCATAAAGTCTACAGAATCACCTCCATTTATTCTATTGAGCAGCAGACCTTAAGTCCTTTATTATTTTATTAGAGTGGTTTTGTTTGTTTGAGATTTTTTGTTGTTGTTGTTTTATTTTTGGGGGTTTTTTTTGAGTTCTTTGTCTGATTATTAGTTCTCAGTATACATACAAGCTGTTTAGGAACATGTACTTCTATGGACTGAATGGTTTTAAAAGTGCATGAAGGCTCACACATTTATTCCCATTGAGCATAAACTTAAGCAGGAGTCATCACCTTGATTTTCAGATAATTTAGGCCTGAATATCACTTTTGTTGTGCCCCAAATCACAATTTTCCAAAGCCTTTCTCACTTCCCTGGAGAAACATCCATTCCCAATATCTGAGTTTTTTCATTCAAGTTCCCTTTTAATGTAACTGTTCAAATATCTGTTTCAGGACCTTCTCTGAAGTAACTGGATCTGAAATTTATTCTCTTCTAAGTCCTTTGGTGTTTCATAAACTCTGGGCTACTTCAGCAAAGGAGCTGCTCAGGAAGGATTTTAGAAGTAATTCTTTGTGAACTCTGAATATGCATAAGAATAGCTCAGCAGTGCTGCAATGTTCTTTGAAATATTTAGTTTTAAAATCCCTTGAAAATAAAGGGAATTGTCGTCTGATTTCAAATTCTTTGCCTTGGATCTCTCAAGATCTGAGATTCATAGGAAGATTCATTGAGAAAAATGTCTCTTGAGATTCTTCATTTGGGTGTGTCTCCATTATTTCAAAATGAGACAGAGGCATAACTTACCCCAGTTACCCGAGGTAAGGTAAGTGTGCACTGATGAACCATTAAATCAATATTCAAGGAATGAAATGCACAAAATCTGCTGAGCTTACTTCTTTTCATCTAGGGTAGTCTTGATATTGTCCAATAACTTGCAAGAAATTATGCAGGTATTTGCATTCTGACTTCTTAAATTTTATTTCAGAATGGAATCACTTGGAATTGTCTTCTGAAGAACAGTTCCATTCAGACTTGTATTTTAAATTCTGACTTGTCAGCAGAAACCTTAGGTAAATTAGTCCCTTTCTTCTTTGTGCTTTACTTGACTTGCCTTCATATGAAGAGTATGGGGATTAATTACTAAATATTGTCCATAAATGCACATAAATGTACCAGACATAAAAATACGACTAAATCCTTTATGAGCTATTCCTCACAGCTGCCATTTTGTTTAGACTTTCTTCTCTCAGCTGCTCTTTGTTTAATGAAAGTATCTTCATACAAGAGAAGACAAGAGCTTTCAGAAAATCAGTCTGTTTAGTTTCCTTTAAGTAACTTATGCATTTTATTCAGATCTTTTCTTTTTAATACTCACTATGATTTAACTTTTTATTATTAGATGATAATAAGCAGAATTCCAAAATCAGCATTAACATAGATGGTATCATATATGTTCTGCTCTATTTATATGCTATTAAAGTGAAACATTTTCCCAGCACCTTGGTGAGTATCATTACTCTTCATTGAATAAATCTGTGTATTAAAACAAAGGATAAAAGTATTTAACATTAAATAAACTTAAACATGGTAGGTGATTAACCTATTTTGTAGCTGAAATCTTGAAATGTCCTTTTAAACATATGAGACTCACTAGCACTTAGATTAAAAAAGAAGTAAATATTAGGATGTAACTCCATTTATCCATTATCATATTCTTTAATTTTTTTTAAATTTTTTTTTCCTACATGGAATTGCTGGCCTTGGTTCTGTTAAGAGTAGAGCTAGCTCTCCAGGGCTTTTTTTCACATGAAAGGAAAACCATTGATTTGAGTCTTGGACATGGATCATCTCTTCCTTTCAAAACAGTACCTGCACAGAAGTCTCATAAGTGCTTTGGTTAAGAGGACTGTATATTTCTGTATCTAAAAACAAAAGTAAGATATTGGATATATGGCAGGATTTATTCTATCTATTTAGTTCCCAAATATTACAAATGAGAATTTTGTTTGATGTGTGAATACTGTTACAGATAAGCCTTTTTATAAATAGGGAGAGACTTCTATAACTGATGTAAAACCTTTTTAAAGTATTGAATGGACTTTCATCACGTTACCTAAAATTAATTCTCAGAGACTGAACTGTCATTTTACTGTCTTGTATTCTCAAACTGGACAAAGTTTACTTTTATTAATTCCAAGAACTTAAACCAATCTGAGTATATTCTATATGGTGTCAGTGTGAAAAAGACAATAACAAAATCCTGTAATATTTCTGCTTTGTATTTATCAGTGGCTGGGAAAAACTCAGGAGAACTGAGGAAAGATTGAGGGTAGTTGTGTATACAAATACACAAAAAAACTGGTGCAGTTAAATACCGAGAAGGTAAGCATTATACCTCTCTTCACAGCACAGGGAAGTCAACATAAACCTTTTCACTATCTTCAGCTGGCTTTGAAAGAGAAACATGTTAACCACAAGCTTATGCAACAAAAAGGAAAATCAACCAAAAACATTCAGTCAGATTGATCCAGCCACTCACAGAATATTTAGAATAGTAGTGTCACCTTTTTCAATTTACTTTTTAAAATGGAGCATCATATTATTGATTATTTATATTATTGTTGAATAAAATTATTCCCAGAATTTTTTTGGTTTTGCCTTCCTTTGAAAAAAATAATCTGTATTTCTCAAGGCGATAATAAGAAAGCAGGTGCAGAGTCTGTTTTTATACATTTTGCAATTACTAAATTGATTTTTATAAAGAGCTCATTTTAGAGCAACTGTGCATCAGTTTTGAAACATATAATATTTACCAGAGACTAGGTTTTGACTTATTTTTCTGCATTTCAAGAGACTTGACAGGAGCAATTTCTGTCTCATAAAGGGACCTTCTTCACTGTAATCTTCTCCATAAGATTTGTAGCTGTATCAATGAGCTATTAAATGTGTTTTGGAGCAGGATTCATCTGCTTTGAATCTGGCAAAGGCTTGGTGGTTTGCATTTCTCTTTTCTGGAGCCCATGTCAAGCTGTTGAAACAACACACCTGGCATCATTCCAGCTATGTTTTTCCTAAGTAGCTTTATTTGGTGACAAGGCCAAGAAGAATGTTGATTTTCTCAGTGTTACTTCCATTTTATAGGCCCTCA